>JARKHS020000528.1:0-141448 GCA_030143305.2 Amblyomma americanum | reverse complement strand
GTCACGAATAAAACTACAGTCAAAACGGTGGTGAATTATTGCATAGGAAACCAATCAAAGATCCGGTGTCCTGTGTTGTGAACCTGAACGAGTGGGCGAAAGAGTAAAAGGCACTTGCGGACTCATCGTTCAAGCGCTGTAATATTTCGTCTGGAAGATATTCCACCTGAATGTCTTGAATATAGATGATACAAAACTTCGGAAAAACGAAGATTGGCAGTTGCCTTTTTTCAAATAGAACAAACTTGCAGCCAAAAGTTGTAGGTTATTGGTTTACCAGTCCGAGGGCTGCCAAGGATATCCTACGGAAGGGGGAGTCAGTTTTTGGGCATTGTTCCTCTAGAAGACAAAATAAAAAGAAGAAATTGCGGCATTGAGACAGCGATGTATAAGTTTCACATATTGCAACGCAAAGATTAAGCTGCTTAGGTGTTTGCGAGCGAACACAATCAATTCCTCCAGTGACAGAAAGGAGCGCCGGGCAAATGTTCGACGTAGCGGCCGCCAGTCTTTGCCTCCCGTTGGTGCAGTCACTGAAACACAGCCACTAATTTCTCTTTAAAAAGGCTAAAAATAATTATACATTTGTATTTTGCATCTTCATTGGCAGCCAAGCGGTGATGCATTACGAAAATGGGATACTTATGTGATAACGGCAGAAAAAACAGCGCGACTCACCTCTCGGCTCCTCGTAGTACCGACGACGCGCTGTTTCTGCTCCAGGAGCCTACGCCAGCGCCGCGCCGCGGCAACCGTTTCTAAAGCCTCACGGGCAGAGCGCCGCTTTTGCCACTACAAAGACTTCTAGAACAAATGAGTAGATGTTCCGCGCCGAGGCATCGGCGCGCCGCCGCCGCCGCCGTTTTCACTCGGCGCGATGGCGCGCTCTGTAAATATATAGGAATAATTTTTTTACCCGCACATCTGCGTGCGTTTTAGATTTGGTGTCGTCTTGTTTGTTTTCCAGTCTGAGGCACATAATCATGTCAAAGAGTCGACAAATCAAGTGTGTTGCAATGAATCAACACAAAACAAACAAAAGCAACCCTGCTCTCCGCGTTCTACGCATGCGTATCGTCACCATACACCGCAACGTGAAATTCCGAAACTTCGTGAAAAGGGCAACATGGCGGTACTAGAAGAAATAATAATAATAATAATAATAATTGGGTTTGGGGATAAGGAAACGGCGCAGTGTCTGTCTCATATATCGTTGGACACCTGAACCTGCGTCGTAAGGGACGGGATAAAGGAAGGAGGGGAAGAAGAATGGAAGAAAGAGGTTCCATAGTGGATGGCTCCGAAATAATTTCGACCACCTGGGGATCGTTAACGTGCAGTGAAATCGCAAAGCACACGGGCGCTTAAGCATTTTGTCTTCATAAAAACGCAGCCGCGGCGGTCGGGTTCAAACTCGGGAACTCCGGATCAGTAGCCGAGCGCCCTAAGCACTGAGCCACCGCGGCGGGTTGAGAAGAAACAACGTTTTCGGAAAGTCTAAATCACGACTTGAGGGTCACGGGCACTGTGGCTGCAGGTGGAATCAGTGATATGTCCCAAAACTTTCACTCCCTCCTTTATCCCTTCCCTTACTGCGCGGTTAAGGTGTCCAACGATATATGAGACAGATACTTCGCTAGTTCATTTCCCCCCAAAACCAATTATTATCATTATTCCCAAAACGGCACCAACGAACCGTAACATATCTCAGGTAGAAAAAAGTTCACCTGCTGCAAAAAAAAACATTTTATTTCTTTTTATTCCGGGAAAAGCCCTAATAAGAAGCTACCTTAAACAAATGGTGATTATTATTCAGAACAAGCGATTTCACAAACCGTCCAGACGGAAATGTTTGTGTTATAACATCTTCTGATTGGTTGGCAGGTAAAGGGCAGAACCAAGCAGAACTTCCCTTTCCCCCCTGCAGCGTAGCAAACCTGTTATTCTTCCGGTGAACTTCCCTGCCTTTCCTTCTAAAGCAAATGTTGGTGATAGAACAAGCGCTAATACGATTAACATATCGAGTGTTACATGCTTCGGTGCCGGCTTAATAATTCTAGACGCATTCACCGACTTTCCGCATTGGAAAAATACCTGTATTACCGAAGGTTAGAAAAAAAAGAAAACAATTGATACTTTTACGCAGAAAACGAATGTTCTGCATGCTCTTGAGTGCGAAATATTGAAACACAATCAAAATACCCGCTTGTGAAACATGTTTCTTAAATATGGCGCCTAAAAACCAAAAGATTTACAGAATAGAGAGCATTTCGCTCATCCTTCAAACCCTCTGTATTCTGTGTTATTAGTCCGTAGTAAGAGAAGCCTTAAAATTTCAACCAGTTTACAAAGAAAGATGTAGCGAAATAGCTTTTGAAATTTGTGATTTACCTTCCCACACCGCTGGCGCCGCCGCCGCCGTCGAAAAATGGCCTTGCCCCGCCGCCGATGAATACAAGGCGTACCGCCGCCGACGCCACCGCCGCCAACTAGAAACGACCGCCACGCCACCGCCGTTCGAAACGGACACGACGCACACCTATGGCCACAGGGGTAGAAGCGCAGCGAGAGGGTGGCGGCGCCGCCACCTCCACGGCTCTGCCACGCGGAAGGCTCGAAATGCTACCTTAATGTAGCTATCGCTACAAAACATCAGTTTGAAGCGATTACTGACCTATTTCAGGCTGCACATGAGCTTATGCATGTACACTGCCAGTTCAAGGCTCTGTTCACTCTTCACTGCTTCCTCAGCATTCTTGTACCGGGATTATTTTCTTCACAAACGTGCCTGCCGCTCCCTCAATGACCTACCGAAGGAAGCCAGCTAAAAGCTATCTCCTCACTTGGTGATCAAAGTTTGCTTGTATCTCGAGGACACACGAATTCCGAAGCGCGGACTACAATTCAGCCCAATGCCATGATGCTGAAAATCATCCAGTACACTTCATAGTCCAACCTCATTGGAAATGGAGCACTGCTTGTTCAGAGGTATTAAAATGTCATCCATATCACGAAACACTTTAAGGACATTGTCAGTGTTAAAATTATTAAAACGACTTTGTTTAGAACCGTCGATAGGTCTCAAAAATAATATTACACAGACCGGGTAGCGCATGACCCTATACATATCCATTTGTTTTGCGGCAGTGAAATATGATAAAATTCTAAAATCGCTAAAAAGTTGCAAGATTCATGCCAATTGCACAGTGGACATGAACCTCGTTGTTTTGTTCTATGCAGTCTTTTATTGCATTTTGCACTTCAGTATCAGGCGCTGAGAATAACTGTAGCTGACATCTTGTCAAAAAGTTGAAAGTTACGTCATTCGTTTGATCGAAGATTGCAATGATATAGGTTATCATTTCTCTGCTGGTGTCAAAGAGTTGCTTTTGGCAGTGCCTCAAGGCTACATGGCATTGCTCTCGTCTCCGCGACTGCAATTTCC
Organism: Amblyomma americanum; assembly: GCA_030143305.2. Taxonomy (NCBI): domain Eukaryota; kingdom Metazoa; phylum Arthropoda; class Arachnida; order Ixodida; family Ixodidae; genus Amblyomma; species Amblyomma americanum. The sequence continues at coordinate 138,003 of JARKHS020000528.1, read as the reverse complement.
AGTACTTGATCTAAGCGAACACAACGTAGTTCGCCGTTGCAACCACACTACAGCACCCAACAGAAGACAACGTGGCATTAATGACGAAAAACGACCTGAGTACAGAGAGCTCCCGGACTAAAATCAGCGACGGTGCGTTTAAAATGCGTAAATACATTATTACCAACTTGCGATGGTATGTTTTGTCTCGATGAGTTGGGACTTCGTGTGAGAATGAGAAAAAGGACAACAACGATGTCGCGCTAGCCCAGAGGGCTGTAGCGCCACATGGGAACACACTTTCACTGAAACTGCTCGATAGTCGCTCAATGGAGTCTTTTATTCAGCCGAATCGTGGCGGGCGGTCACGGGGCGTCTCCGATCCTCAGTGCAATGAGGACCCATACCACTGTGCATCGTGGGCAGAGGGTTCCTGTGGCGTTTGTATTTTAATTTCTCGGAGAGCCCCTTTGAGCGGCAAGGACGCAGCTGCGACATCGTCCCACCATCGATAGAGTGCTGCTGTCTGCGGTGATGCGCTAAGAGATCCCCTCGGCTGAAGCGCTGACCGCACTCGGGGCACTGGTACGGTTTCTCCCCCGAGTGCCTCAGCATGTGCCTGGAAAGATTCCACCGCTGTGTGAAGCCCGTGTTGCACACCTGGCATACGAAGGGCCGCTCGCCCGTGTGGGTCAGCTCGTGTCTGGTCACATTGCCTCTGGGTGGGAAAAAGACGTATGAGAGAAGACGGGTGGCACACAGCAATCACGATAAGCTTGTTGGAGGCTCACAGAAGGAAAAGTAATATAAGAAATACCTTTAGCATACCGTGTACAGTGCTACCATGACTGGAGTACCGGGTGCCCACTTACCGTGGGTAAGCACTTGCCGATGGCTCCCAATGCTGCAGGTGTGCGCCCTTCTGCTGGATACATGGCGCCATCTGGTGCAGCCGAGGCGACAGGCGCAAGCGCATCTCCCGCGCGGGCTCCCGGTACTGAGGTAACGGTAACATGATACACGGTATGCTAAAGGTCATTGAATCATATAAACAACAACTGAGGCCGCTATTGTGAAGGTCGTTTATTCATGGCTGTGGAAAAAGCGCGTTGGCAGCAACAGGCGCAACGGACCATACGATAAACCAGTTTAACGAAGCTTTTATTAACGCTTAGACTTCATACCTTTCTTGTAATTAGGCTTCCGAAAAAAGAAAACGCGAAGCACACTCATTAAGCTTATGTCATACATGACTTGGTGGTTGCACACTGCCTTGGTGGTTGCACACTTCCGTTGCCTTTGACTGCTCGTGCGACTTTGTGCCTCTCCGCAGTGATGTGAGCCACTTACATGACCCATTGGTTGATTACATGAACCCGACGAAAGTCGGGTCGAGTAGGCTGTCGGCCTGAAAAGAAGCTGTCGGGCTGATATAAACGCCAGGAATTCGAGTTAAGCGACAGTCTAGTCGGGCTGGGCCATCCCGACTACCGAGGGTGGGTTGACTAGCAGCTCTCTCAACAAATTACGCTTAATTGTTTTTCATGCCTGTGAAAAGCATTTTCTGTAGGGGACAACAGAAGCTGGCGATGGTTGACTACTCGTCGGGTCGTGCCTGACAGGGTGCGCCGCGAGAGTAAAAACTCGAAAATTGGATTTTGGAGACAGGGAATGGAGCAGTATCTGTCTCACATCTCGGCGGACATCAGAACTGCGCGCCGTAAGGGAAAGGATAATAGAGGGACTGAAAGAAGACAGGAAGAAGTAGGTGCCGCATTGGAGGGCTCCGGAATAATTCAACCAGCTGGGGATCTTTAACACGCACTGAGATCGCAGGGCACACAGGCGCCTTTGCGTTGCGCTTCCAGTGAAAACGCTGCCGCCGCGATCGGGTTCGATGGAGGTGAAACGAAAAGGCACCCGTGTGCTGTGCGATGTCAGTGCACGTAAAGGTCACCAGGTGGTCGAAATTATCCCGAAGCCCGACTGACTACTACCGAAATCATGTAGACAGCCATCCAGTTGGGTTGACCAAGCTCAATTCGACCCCTGACTCGACCTGCTGCTGTCGCATTATGTAAACAAGTCTACAGGCGGGAGGAAAAAAATTCGAGGACGCTTAAGCTTCGCCTTTAATAGCAGGACGCGACTGCGTGTTGCAGAATTGGCAACAAATCCACGGAACGCCATCGTCTTATGGTGCGACCCCTTACCCGGACAACTTAAGGAAAGAAAACATATCTTGGTGGACACCTGAACCGCGCCGTAAGGTTCGTGTGTCCTCCAAGATGAAAATGAAAAAAAGGAAAATGTAATGAAATGAAACAAGAAAAATGAAAAAAAAATTATGGAAACGAAAAGACGCCTGTATCACATATCTCGTTGGACAACCTAACCGGGCCTTAAGGGAAGGAAGTTAAAATGAAAATTGGTATTAAGGTGAGGAAATAATAATAAAAATTACTTTTCGGGGAAAGGAAATGGCGCAGTATCTTTCTCATGTATCGTTGGACAACTGAACCGCACCGTAATGGAAGGGATAAATGAGAGTGAAAGAAGAAAGGAAGAAAGAGGTGCCGGAATAATTTCGACAACCTGGGGATCTTTAACATGCACTGACATCGAACAGCACACAGGCATGCGCATTAGCTTTTTGCCTCCATTAACACGCAGCCGCCGCGGTCGCGTTCGAACCCGGAGGAAATGACGCCTGTATCACAATTCTCGCTGGACACCCGTATCGCGGCGTAAGGGAAGGAAAATTCCTTACCTTACGCTGCGGTTCAGGCGTCCACCGAGATGCGCCATTTTTCGCTCTCCGCCAAAGAGGCCGACTCCGGCTTTTCTGTGACACACGCTCTTCAACACTGTCGCGTTAAAACCGCTCCGGCTACTGCTCCGGCGCCGCAGTATGAACGTTGTTGTCACATCTTCGTACTGAAAGAAGACGCATATTTGGTCGCGGATTGCCACGCCATACCATTAACTCTGCTGTAACTGTGCGTTTCCCTCTTGAATTACGGACTACCAAATTATCGCCAATCTCTTATTTACACAAGCAAAAAAAGAAACACTTCGAATTGCGGATGTATTTATATGTAGCCTCGCAATAAAAGAGCACAGTTCGGTAAAAGTGTGGCTTACATTGAATCGCTGGAGAAGTCGCAGTAGGCGCAGCGATGCCTTCCCTCTGGCCTCGGCGGGTGCACTCTAGACCGGTGCACGTGCAGGAGGTTTTTCGTGGGGAACAGGGCACCGCACGTCTCGCACCAGAACATCATTGCTGAAGCGAGTGATCTGTTTCCATCCTCCGAGGCCAAGGCAACCTGAGAACGAGCATCTTGAGTGCTAGGAGTATTCTGCGCTTCCATCACGCGTTCACTTTTAATCCTCAGGCGCACAGCAAAAACTACCTAACACGCGAACACACACAACTCGTGGATGGATCGGAGAGTACAACCTGCAAACGCTACTTTCGCGGCCTTTTTATAGGCGCGGGCGAGGGGGAGGAGGTTGCACCGAATGCCAAACAACGCTGCCTGAAACGCAAGCGGCTTGATACGGTGTAGTTAGCGCGCTGGGCGACTGCACCGCAATTCCTTGGCTCGAACCCGACCACGGCGGCTGCGTTTTTGTTGCGAAAGCAGCACTACGCCAGCCTGCCAGCCATTTCGGGTCGTCGCACACTTTAGCCGTATGCCGTATGCCTTGGCCGACGAAGGACCTTGAGCCGCCGTTGCCTAGCAACGATGCAGGCGCGCTCCAACAGATGGCACCGCCGTCGACGCCACTGTCTTCGTCGCTCGCTCCGTTGCGGTAGAGGGACAGGAGGCGTCGCCTTGCGGTGGGCATATATATATATATATATATATATATATATATATATATATATATATATATATATATATATATATATATATATGCGCGCTTCGCCTCAGTAAATTGTCGTTATGGAGAGCGCGAAAGACGCAACAGCCACAGAACTAAGCGAGGAAGTGACAATGCGCTCAAGAGATGCCAGAAGGACGCGCCGCACGACTCGAGAAGCGCCGTTAGGAAGATGCGGCTAAAGAAGTCGTGCCATGTAGCGGAGTGACTCTTCAACTTCGGAAGAGACAGCTTTGAGTTTCGAGAGCGTCGGAATTAGACGCTGCGTAGACGCCGTGCCGAGGACACGAAGCTTTCGCAATTCGACCAGCGTTAACAAGACCTACCCCGCAGCCAATATTTATGGAGGCAATACGCTGCGGTGCCCGTGTGCTGTGCGATGTCAGGGCACGTTAAAGATCCCCAGGTGGTCGAAATTATTCAGGAGCCCTCCTCTAGGGCACCTCTTCCTTTCTTCTTTCAATTTCTCCTTTATTGCTTCCCTTTCGCTCTGTTCAGGTATCAGCTGATATATGAGACAGACATTGCGCCATTTCCTTTCTTCAACATAATAATAATAATAATAATAATAATAATAATAATAATAATAATAATAATAATAATAATAATAATAATAATATCACGTAGAAGAAGAATTGATTTTGGGGGAAATGAAATGGTGCAGCATGTGTCTGCCATATCGCTGGACACCTGAACCGCGTCGTAACGGAAGGGATAAAGGAGCGAATGAATGAAGAAAGGAGAAAGAGGTGCTGTAGAGGAGAGTTCCGGAATAATTTTCAATTTTCAAGATGAAGCTTTTAGCTTTCCACTAGGGTTAATCAGTTCCCGGATTACGCAACTGTTATTAAGCAAAGTTGCCAAAAACTTTTCAAAAAGTGTCAGTTAGCCTCGGTCCTACGCTACGTGCCACGTGACCAACCACGTGACAGCGTGGCGATACAGCCACAGGTACAGGTAAAGTGTTCTAGAAAAAGTTGTAGTGTGAAGACCGACAGGGGTTTCGATGGGTGGCGCTGAACCAAAAAAGCAGTTGGTCGCGCGGGGCGCTGCCGTCGAATATTGTAGGTGAAATGCCGGCCGCCTGCGTGCCTGCGTTGTTGCATTAGGGAGTTTGAGCGTTGTCGTTCGGTAAGAGTGGAGATTTAAGCTCGTTGGGATAATAAAAGCGGGTAAGCACGTGCCTCGGAGACATCAACATATGCAAAAAGACTACAAAACGCCAACATTGCCGACAAAAGGCACATAGAGCAAAAAACTTCTGGGGCAGTGATAGTGCACTGCAAAGGAAGTAGGCGGCCAGCGAACGTGGGCAAAGTTGAACAAGTACAAGCGATGAGCAGTGAAGCTCCAGGAGGAGGTGAAAGAAGATGGGCTAAATGAAGGGGAGGTGAAACCACTCGGCTATAGCACGAAACGACGGTAAAGCAAGAATGAAAGGGTGTAGGCGAAGAGTAAAAGGAACGAACGGAGGTGTTGAAGTAGATAAAGTGAAACGTTTGGATCGATTTTATGGAGCTCATGAATCGCTATTTTGATAAGTGGCTCGGGTTACGAAGGACGCCGTATCCACTCTGGACAATTTCGAACCTCTCGGGTGCGTTCTTTAATGTGCAGACGTCGCACAGTACACGCGTGCCTTTATAGCACTCCGCCTTCATCTAAATGCGGCCCCTTTGGGCGGGATCCAAACCCCACCTTTCGGGCCAGCAGCCGAGCGCGCTCTACAACTATTGATCAATTATCACGGCGGCGAAAGACAAGGGAAGCGCGAAAAATAATACAGTGAAGCAAGTGCTCATTAAGCAGGAAAAAGAAGGCAATAAATAAAACTATGCGAAGAGACAAACAGATTAGAGACGTTATTACATCCGCTGGCGCGGGCAGAAACGACATTTCCCTTTCCGTGAAAATTAGAGAAGGCTCGCTGATGCGGCAGAATTAATTTGAACGGTTTCAGTTATTTCTTTTGTAAGGCTGCCACTATTCGTGATCAATGAGCAGCTCTCAAAGACTGGCAGGCAGCCGCAGTCCCTGCAGTGACAGCATTAAGGGGTCCGCCACGGTACCTTTCAATCACTCTTTACATCGCTTGAGCAGCACTACAAAGTGGAAACGGGGCAGTTTTCTGCATATAAGTATCGTGTGAACATAACAGCTGTTATTTTATTAGTGAATATTGTCGCTGCTGAGAATGTAGGTCCAGAGCCCGGAATGAATGCGCTATTAAAAGCGGAAGTTCGTTGCGTTGTTAACTGCATTAAATTTAGCATTTTATAATTCTAAAATTGCATTTGTTTCGCTTGTGGTTACGTTAATGTTAAACTGAAATTTGAGAAACAATATTGCAGGGCCGCCATGGAAATGAATTATAAGGTGTGTATTAATTAATTAGTAGTGAAAAACAAAGCTTTGAGAAGCGATTAGAAGAACCAGTAACAGTATGGGTTGGCCATCAGAGTTACTGGCGCAACCCATTTAAGTGAACTTGAACAAAGAATAAGCAACAACAGCGTGGGTAGAAAATCGCGCACTTTAAGGAAATTTTGCATAAATGGCCTTCGTTAAATAGTGGGCGTCGTACTCCCATGCAGCACCATACGCTACATCCGCCCGTTCCATCAGCCATGAAACGTCCAACAATGGAAGGGTAGCTGTAAAATCTCCTAGTAGTTGTACAAGAACGGCTTGAGCGCATGATATTTTAATAGCATTATAAAATTTTCACGAATCAAACTACAGTCAGAACGGTGGTGGATTACTGCATAGGAAACCAATCAAGGATCCGGTGTCCTGTGTTGTGAACCTCAACGAGTGGGCGAAACAGTAAAAGGCACTTGCGGACTCATCGTTCAAGCGCTGTCCTCTTTCGTCTTGAAGGTATTCGACCTGACTGTCTTAAAAAAAATGATACAAAACCCCGAAGAAACGAAGATTGGCAGTTGCCTTTTTTCAGATAGAACAAACTTGCAGCCAAAAGTTGTAAATTATTCGTTTACCATTGCGAGGGCTGCCCAGGATATCCTACGGGGTGGCGTACGTCGAAGTGGGAGTCAATATTTGGGCATTGTTCCTCTAGAAGATAAAATAAAAACAAGAAATTGCGGCATTGAGACAGCGATATACAGGTTTAACATAATCCAACGCAAAGATTAAGCTCATTAGGTGCTTGTGAGCGAACAAAATGAATTCCTCCAGTGACAGAAAGGTGCGCCGTGCAAATTTTCGACGTAGCGGCAGCCAGTCCTTGCCTCCCGTTGGTGCTGTCACTGAAACACAGCCACTGATATCCCTTTAAAAGGCTAAAAATAATAATTTATTCGTTTTTTGCATCTTCATTGAGCGCCAAGCGGTGTTGCATTACGAAAATGGGATATTTATGTGATAACGCCATAAAAACAGCGCGACAGTCCCGTCAACCCGTCCTAGCTGCGCAGCGCGCGTAACGACGACAAGCTGTGTCTGCTGTAGGAGTCTACGCCAGCGACGCGCCGCGGCAACCGCTTCTAAAGCCTCACGGGGAGAGCGCCGCTTTTCCCACTACAAAATCTTTTAGAACATATTAGTAGAGGTGGTGCGCCGAGGTATCGGCGCACCGCCGCCGCCGCCGCCGTTTTCACTCGGCGCGATGACGCGCAGTCTAAATAGGAATAAATTTTTTACCCGCAAATCTGTGTGCGTTTTCGATTTGGTTTCGTCTTGTTTAATTGTTTTCTAGTCGGAGACATAATCAGGTCAAGGAGTCGACATACCAACTGTATTGCAATGAATCAACACAAAACAAAAAAGGAACCCTGCTCACCGCGTTCTACGCATGCGTTTCGTCACCATACACCGCAACTATGCATAACGAAACTTCGTGAAAAGGGGAACATGGCGCAACGAGAAGAAATAATAATGATAATGATAATAATATTAATAATAATTGGTTTTAGGGGAATGGAAACGACGCAGTATCTGTCTCATATATCGGCGGACACCTGATAAGCGCATTTTGGGACGGGATAAAGGAGGGAGTGAAAGAAGAAAGGAAGAAAGAGGAGCCATAGTGGAGGGATCCGGAATATTTTCGGCGCCGTGGGGATTTTAACGTGCACTGACATCGAACAGCACACGGACGCCTTAGCGTTTTGTCTTCATAAAAACGCAGCCGCGGCGGTCGGGTTCGAAGCGGGGAACTCCGGATCAGTAGCCGAGCGCTCTAACCACGGAGCCACAACGGTGGGTTGAGACAAGAAACAACGTTTTGGGAAAGTCTAAATCACGACTTGAGGGTCACGGTCATTGTGGCTGCAGATGGAATCAGCGATATGTCCCAAAACGGCACCAATGCACCGTAACATATCTCTGCCAGAAAAATGTTCAACTCCTGCAAAAAAAAAAAAAACTACTTCTTTTTAATTCCGCGAAAATGCCCTTATAAGATGTTACTTCAAACAAATGGTGATTATTACTCAGCACAAGTGATTTCACACTGTCCAGACAGAATTGTTTGTGTTATAACATCTGCTGATTGTTCGACAGGTAAAGCGCTGAACCAAGCAAAAGTTCCCATTGCTCCCGTGCTGCATAGCAAACCGGTATTCATCCTATTTACCTCCCTGCCTTTCCTCCTCAAGCAAAAGTTGGTGATAGAAGAGGTTTGTTTATTTTTACGTAAAGAATATTGCATATCCACAATCTCATATAGAACAAGTGCTAATACGAATAACATATCGAGTGTCACGTGCGTCGGTGCTGGCTTAATAATTATAGACGCATTCACCGACTTTGCGCATTGGAAAAATACCTGTATAACCGAAGGATAGAAAAAAAGAAAACAATTGCGACTTGGACGCAGAAAACAAGAACTGTTCTTCACGTCTTCAGTAAGAAACATATAAACACAATCAACATAACAGCTTGTGTTTTATTTTCATATATGGAGGGTAAAAAACAAAAGATTTAAAGAATATTTAGCACTTCGCTCATCCTTCAAACCCTCTGTATTCTGTGTTCTGAGCCCGTGGTGCGAAAAGCCTTAAAATTTCAACCAGTTTAGCAAAGAAGGCTGTAGCAAAATAGCTTTTTAAATTTGTGGCTTACCTTTCCACGCCGCTGGCGCCGCCGCCGCCATCGAAAAATGGCCTTGCGCCGCCGCCGGTGAATAGCAGGCCTACCGCCGCCGTCAACTATAAACGACCGCCAAGCCACCGCCGTTCGAAGCCGACACGACGCACACCTCTGGCCACAGGGGTAGAGGCGCAGCCAGATGGTGGCGGCGCCAGCACCGACACGGCTCTGCCACGCGGAAGGCTCGAAATGCTACCTTAATGTAGCTATCCCTAAAAACATGTTTGAAGCGATTACTCACCTATTTCAGGCTGCGCATGAGCTTATGCATGTACACTGCCAGTTCCAGGCTCTGCTCACCCTTCACTGCTTCCTTAGCATTCTTCACAAGCATGTCTGCCGCTCCCTCAATGACCGAACGAAGGAAGCCAGCTAAAAGCTGTCTCCTCAATTGGTGATCAAAATTGGCTTGTATCTCAAGGACACACGAATTCCGAAGCGCGGACTACAATTCAGCCCAATGCCATGATGCTGAAAATCATCCAGTACACTTCATAGTCCAACCTCATTGAAAATGGAGCACTGCTTGTTAAGAAGAATTATAACGTCAGCCGTATACGAAACACATTAAGTACATTGTGAGTGTTAAAATTATTAAAACGACTTTGTTTAGAACCGTCGATACGTCTCAACAATAATATTGCACAAACCGGGTAGCGCATGACCTAATACATAAATATTCCTTTTGCGGCAGTTAAATATGACAAAATTCTAAAAGCGCTAAAAAGTTCCCACGTTCATGCCAATAGCACTGTGGAAATTATACCAGGTTGTTTTCATCTGTGCAGTATTTATTTGCATTTTACACTTCAGGAACAGGCACGGAGAACTGTAACTGACACCTTGTAAAAAAGTTTCAAACGACGTCATTCGTTTCATCGTAGATTGCAGTGATATAGGTTATGATTTCTCTGCTGGTGTCAAAGTGTTGCTTTTGGCAGTGCCTGAAGACCACATGGCATTGCTGTCGTCTCCGCGCCTGCTATTTCCAGTACTTGATACAAGCGAACACAACGGAGTTCGCCGTTGCAACCACATTACACCACCCAACGGAAGACAACGCGGCATTAATGACGAGAAACGTCCTCAGTACAGAGAGCTCCCGGACTAAAATGAGCGACGGTTCGTTTAAAATGCGTAAATACATTATTACCAACTTGTAATGGTATGTTTTGTCTCGATGAGTTGGGACTTCGTGTGAGAATGAGAAAAGATGTCGCGGTAGACCAGAGGACTGTAGCGCCACATGGGAACGCACTTTCATTGAAACTTCTCCATAGTCGCTCAATGGAGTCTTTTATTCAGCCGAATCGTGGCGGGCGGCCACGGGGCGTCTCAGATCCTCAGTGCAATGTGCACCCGTACCACTGTGCATCGTGGGCAGAGGGTTCCTGTGGCGTTTGTATTTGATTTCTCTGAGAGCCCCTTTGAGCGGCAAGGACGCAGCTGCGACAAGGTCCCACCATCGATAGAGTGCTGCTGTCTGCGGTGATGCGCCAAGAGATCCCCTCGGCTGAAGCGCTGACCGCATTCGGGGCACTGGTACGGTTTCTCCCCCGAGTGCCTCAGCATGTGCCTGGAAAGATTCCACTGCTGTGTGAAACCCGTGTTGCACACCTGGCATACGAAGGGCCGCTCGCCCGTGTGGGTTAGCTCGTGTCTGGTGACATGGCCTCTGGGTGGGAAAAAGACGTTTGAGAGAAGACGGGTGGCGCACAGTAATCACGATAAGCTTGTTGACGGCTCACAGAAAGAAAAGTAATATAATAAATACCTTTAGCATAGCGTGTACAGTGCTACCGTGACTGGAGTACCGGGTGCCCACTTACCGTGGGGAAGCACTTGCCGATTGCACCCAATGCTGAAGGTGTGCGCCCTTCTGCTGGATACATGGCGCCATCTGGTGCAGCCGAGGCGACAGGCGCAAGCGCATCTCCCGCGCGGGCTCCCGGTACTCAGGTAACGATAACATGATACACGGTATGCTAAAGGTCATTGAATCATATAAACAACAACTGAGGCCGCTATTGTGAAGGTCGTTTATTCATGGCTGTGGAAAACAGCGTGTTGGCAACAACAGGCGCAACGGACCATACGATAAACCAGTTTAACGAAGCTTGTATTAACGCTTAGACTTCATACCTTTCTTGTAATTAGGCTTCCGAAAAAAGAAAACGTGAAGCACACTCATTAGGCTTATGTCATACATGACTTGGTGGTTGCACACTGCCTTGGTGGTTGCACACTTCCGTTGACTTTGATTGCTCGTGCGACTTTGTGCCTCTCCGCAGTGATGTGAACCGCTTACATGACCCATTGGTTGTTTACATGAACCCGACGAAAGTCGAGTCGATTAGGCTGTCGGGCTGAAAAGACGCTGTCGGGCTGATATAAACGCCAGGAATTCGAGTTAAGCGACCGTCTAGTCGGGCTGGGCCATGCCGACTACCGAGGGTGGGTTGACTAGCAGCTCCCTCAACAAATTACGCTTAAGTCTTTTATGCCTGTGAAAAGCATTTTCTGCAGGGGACAACAAAAGCTGGTGTTGGTTCACTACTCGTGCGGTCGCGCCTGACAGGGTGCACCGGGAGTGTAAAAACTGGAAAATTGGTTTTTGGAGACAGGAAATGGCGCAGTATCTGTCCCACCTCTCGGCGGACATCAGAACTGCGCGCCGTAAGAGAAAGGTTAATGGAGGGACTGAACGAAGACAGGAATAAATAGGTGCCTTAGTGGAGGGCTCCAAAATAATTTCGACCAGCTGAGGATCTTTAACACGCACTGAGATCGCAGAGCACAATGGTGCCTTTGTGTTTCGCTTCTATTGAAGACGCTGCCGCCGCGATCGGGTTCGATGGAGGTGAAACGAAAAGGCACCTGTGTGCTGTGCGATGTCAGTGCACGTAAAGGTCACCAGGTGGTCGAAATTATCCCGAAGCCCGACTGACTACTACCGAAATCATGTAGACAGTCATCCAGTTGGGTTGACCAAACTCCACTCGACCCCTGACTCGACCCGCCACTGTCGCATTACGTAAACAAGTCTACAGACTGGAGGAAAAAAAAATCGATGACGCTTAAGCTTCGCCTTTAAGAGCAGGACGCGACTGCGTGTTGCAGCATTGGCAACTAATCCACGCCCATACAAAAATGTCTATGGCCGGCTATAGAATTTTGGCCGAAAAAGCTATAGACCTTTCCTATTTCTGTCTATAGCTGTCTATACAGGCTGATATATTTTTCTATAGAGAGCTTAAGACAATTGTATGGTTCCAAAGCTATAGCGTTAGTGGCATAGATTTTTCAATAGCTGTCAACAAGCACCTCTGTGAATGCTTATAGACGTTCATAAAAGGCCATAGACGGACATAGATTTTTCCATAGACGCCCATAGGACTTTTTGTATGGGCGGAACGCCATCGTCTTATGGTGCGACCCCTTACCCGGACAACTTAAGGAAAGGAAACATATCTTGGTGGACACCCGAACCGTGCCGTAAGAGAAGGAAAATGAAAAAAAAAATAAGAAAACGAAAGGACGCCTGTATCACATATCTCGGTGGGCAACCTAACCGGGCCATAAGGGAATTAGGTTAAAATGAAAATTGGTTTTAAGGTGAGGAAATAATAATAATAATTAGTTTTTGGGGAAAGGAAATGGCGCAGTATCTGTCGCATGTACCGTTGGATACCTGAAACGCGCCGTAAGGGAAGGAATAAATGAGAGACTGAAAGAAGAAAGGAAGAAAGAGGTGCCGTAGTTGTGGGCTCCGGAATAATTTCGACCACCTGGGGATCTTCAACATGCACTGACATCGAACAGCTCACGGGCGCCTTAGCTTTTTGGCTCCACAAACACGCAGCCGCCGCGGTCGGGTTCGAACCCGGAGGAAATCACGGCTGTATCACAATTCTCGCTGGGCACCCGTATCGCGCCGTAAGGAAAGGAAAATTCCTTACCTCACGCTGCGGTTCTGGCGTCCATCGAGATGGGCCATTTTTCGCTCTCCGCCAAAGATGCCGACGACAGCGGCTTTTCTGCGACACGAGCTCTTCAACGCTGTCGCGTTAAAACCGGTTTGGCTATTGCTCCGCCGCCGCAATATGAAATCTGGTGTGACATCTTCATACTGAAGGAAGACGCATGTTTGGTCGCGGATTGCCACGCCATACCATGGTACTCTGCTGTAACTGCGCGTTTCCCTCGAATTAACGGACTACCAAATCATCGTCAATTTTCTTCTTAGTTACGCAAGCAAAAAAACTTCAATACACTTGGAATTGCGGATGTACTTATATGAAGACTCGCAATAAAAGAGCAGAGTTCGGTAAAATAGTGGCTTACATTGAATCACTGGAGAAGTCGCAGTAGGCGCAGCGATGCCTTCCCTCTGGCCTCGGCGGGTGCACTCTAGACCGGTGCACGTGCAGGAGGTTTTTCGTGGGGAACAGGGCACCGCACGTCTCGCACCAGAACATCATTGCTGAAGCGAGTGATCTGTTTCCATCCTCCGAGGCCAGGGCAACCTGAGAACGAGCATCTTGAGTGCTAGGAGTATTCTGCGCTTCCATCACGCGTTCACTTTTAATCTTCAGGCGCACAGAAAAAACTACCTAACACGCGAACACACACAACTCGTGGATGGGTAGGAGAGTAAAACCTGCAAACGCTACTTTCGCGGCCTTTTTATAGGCGCGGGCGAGAGGGAGGAGGTTGCACCAATTGCCAAACAACGCTGCCTGAAACGCGAGCGGCTTGAAACGGTGGCTCGGTAGTTAGCGCGCTGGGCTACTGCTCCGCAATTCCTTGGCTCGAACCCGACCACGGCGGCTGCGTTTTTGTCAGCCTGTCAGCCTGCCAGCCAATTCGGCTCGTCGCACACTTCAGCCGTATGCCGTATGCCTTGGCCGACGAAGTTCCTTGAACCGCCGTTGCCTAGCAACGATGCAGGCGCGCTCCAACAGATGGCGCCGCCGTCGACGCCGCTGCCATCATCGCTCGTTCCGTTGTGGTAGAGGGAGAGGAGGTGTCGCCTTGCAGGGGGGTGGCTATATATATATATATATATATATATATATATATATATATATATATATATATATATATATATATATATATATATATATATATATATATATATATATACATATATATATAAATGCGCGCTTCGCCTCAGTAATTTGTAGTCGTTATGGAGAGCGCAAAAGACGCAACAGCCACAGAACTGAGCGAGGAAGAGACAATGCGCTCAAGAGACGCCAGAAGGACGCGCCGCACGACTCGAGAAGCGCCGTTAGGAAGATGCGGCTAAAGAAGTCGTGCCATGTAGCGGAGTCTCTCTAAAACTGCGGAAGAGACCGCTTTGAGTTTCGAGAGCGTCGGAAATCGGCGCTGCGTAGACGCCGTGCCGAGGACATGAAGCTTTCGCAATTCGACCAGCGTTAACAAGACCTACCCCACAGCCAATTTTTTGGAGGCAATACGCTGAGGTTCCCGTGTGCTGTGCGATGTCCGGGCACGTTAAAGATCCCGAGGAGGTCGAAATTATTCCGGAGCCGTCCACTACGGCACCTCTTTCTTCCTTTCTTCTTTCACTTCCTCCTTATCCCTTCCCTTACGGCTCCGTTCAGGTAGCCGCCGATACACGACAGACACTGCGCCATTTCCTTTTCTCAACTTAATAATAATAATAAAAAAATAAGAATTATTGATTTTGGGGGAAAGGAAATGGCGCAGTATCTGTCACATAACGTTGGACACCTGAACCGCGTCGTAAGGGAAGATATAAAGGAGGGACTGAATGAAGAAAGGAGAAAGAGACGCTGTAGAGGAGAGCTCCGGAATAATTTTCAATTTTTAAGATGGAGCTTTTCGCTTTCCACTAAGGTTAACCAGTTCACGGATTACGCAACTGTCAATAAGCAAGTTGTCAAACTTTTAAAGAAGTGTGTTAGCCTCGCTCTTATTGGTCGGACGTTTCTAGCGGCCATTTTGCTTTTTTGCATCATGGGTGGCTGCAGAATACGTCACGGATGTGACAGAAGTGATGACGTTGCACACCTAATTATGCAGGCGCTTATACAGCATTTTATGGCAGTCTCGAGGCGGTCAATTTGGCCGCTGCGTTTCGATACGACTGAGGCGGCTGCGCTGGCGCAATCAACGGCGAAGGGGGGCGCACGAAAATGCGTTTGACTTGCCATGCGAGCTGTTTTGAGCCTCTTTCGACTGAAGCAGACTGTGGAGTGGCTTTGCGACGAAGTAGCCGATGAGCTGGGAGGTTTGCGTGCGAGCGAGCTGTCTTTGCGGCGCAGGTGCTGTTTGCACTGCGGTTCTTTTCTACCGGCGGCTTTCAAACTGCCGTTGGTTACGAGGTGCACGTCGGCAGCGCACAACAGATGTTAAGCAAATGCGTGCGGCAGGCGTTGGAGGCAATCAGCAAAGTTAGCACACAGAAGGGGTGTGTTCCCGTGGTCACCTCTGTCTCACAGAGATATAAATAAAACACGCTTATTGCTGGCAAAGCACTTTATTTTTCCCAGCAAATCGCACTCCATTGTCGTCTTCTGTTTCCGAAGGAAAAAGAAACAGGCAACCACACATCACATACTGCAACACGTCACCTTTTGGCATTTTTGTCATCGATCGAAAGAGCCGAAAAACAGACTTCAACAAGTCGTCTTCGCTGATTTCGTACCAAGTGCTTTTTGCAAGCTCACTCGGTAGTCACGTAGCCTTCACTTCGTTCCTTCAAATTTTTCTGAACACTTACGTCAACCGCACAGTAGCTTGATTTCAGATGCCGCGTAAAAATCAATAGCACGGCGTGGATTCGGCTGCTTTCGTTCAAATCGGCTTGATGTTTTACCGCCGTCAGCGCATCCCCGTGGCAGCAAAAGTTACCCACAAGCAAATTTAAAAGGGCATTTCCGAACGTTTTTTGTTTTCCTTAATATTTTCGAACTTTAAACACAATGCTTTGCCGAAATAAAATATACGTTATTTTTCTCGCTGCGTATTTCTTAAGTCTTTTTACAAAAATTTAGCAGACGGCCTCTCGCGAAAAAAAATGCTCTCGGAGTACCGTCTTGCTGTAATTGGCTGATTCCACGTTGCGTCAAGGGGTGATGTCTTTTCGTTGAGTCACTTTGACGTCACTGTCAATAACTTTTGACAGAATTTGTGACAGATACGTAATACGGCCGCAGAACTAAACCACCAGAAATTTTTTTTATTCGTAACGGATGTGACGGCTCCGCTGAGCAAGCGTCTTGGGAGCTAAAAAAAAGGCGCTGGTCTAGCTCTGGTTCAACCTAGAGTGACGCGATAGCTACAGCTGGCCAAGTGGATCTTGTTCAGTTGAATTGCAGTCAAATCTTTCGCCGCTCTGTTTCGCTGGGCGTTCCTTCTTCATCTTCGTCCCACTTGACACGGCGCATGCGCACAGCTGTGACAGCTCGGTGTCGCTGGCGCGCCGCGCCGCCGGCAACAGCAGCTGCCCCGCACCACGTCGCTGGTCACGTGACCAACCAGGTGACGAACTACGTGATCAGTCACGGCGCCGCGCCGCCGGCAGCTGCGACCAGAAGACTGTCCGAGACTACTACACGTCCTTATCCTGTCGGGATGGCGCGAAGCTTGTCCCTTGCCATGAAAAGCACAAGGAAGACTTCGCTTCAGAGTACGCAAGGAATATAGGCTGCGGGTAAGTACCTGTGGCTTCCTAGATCCGTTACGATTACAGCTGAAATTCACCGGCCACTGGTCAGCTGAATCAATCACATCGCTGCATGGCTTCGCAGTGGGATCCCTTTTGGTCACCTCTGTTCATTTACTTGTCGCGATGTGGCGCCACCAACTAGGGGCGCAACGAAGATTCACATAATAATAATAATATAATAATCGGTTTTTGGGGCAATCAAATGACGCAGTATCTATCTCATGTATCGGTGGACACCTGAGCCGCGCCATAGGGGAGGGGATGAAGGAGGGAGTGAAAGAAGAAAGGGAGAGGGCGGTGCCGTAGTGGAGGGCTCCGGAATGGTTTCGACCTCCTGGGGATCTTTAACGTGCACAGACATCGGAAAACACACGGGCGCCTTAGCGTTTTGCCTTCATAAAAAAAGGCACCCGCCGCTGTGGCTCAGTGGTTAGGGCGCTCGACTACTGATCCGGAGTTCCCTGGTTCGAACCCGACCGCGGCTGCTGCGTTTTTATGGAGGAAAAACGCTAAGGCGCCCGTGTGCTGTGCGATGTCAGTGCACGTTCAAGATCCCCAGGTGGTCGAAATATTCCGGAGTCCTCCACTACGGCACCTCCTTCTTCCTTTCTTCTTTCACTCCCTCCCTTATCCCTTCCCTAACGGCGCGGTTCAGGTGTCCAACGATAGATGAGACAGATACTGCGCCATTTCCTTTCCCCAAAAAACCAATTATTAAAAAAAGGCTTACATCATAGCAGGAGCTTTTGGTGGACCACCTGAATCCTATAAAACTCCGTTTGGCGCAGGGAAAGAGGGAGAAAGAATGATTTTTTTTAATTTTTAGCCCCTGTCTGGACCTTTCGCGAAGGACATCGGAACAAATTTGTTCGTCCATTTCGCGTTCTATATCGCTAGCCATTATGCGCTGCCTGCCTCTAACTGCACGTCCGGAGCAGGCACGCAGACTAGAGAATGAGAGGAAGAAATGGTGATAATAATAATAATTGGTATTTGGGGAAAGGAAATGGCGCAGTATCTTACTCGTATATAGTTGGACACCTGAACCACGCCACACGGGAAGGGATAAAGGAAAGAGTGAAAGAATAAAGGAAGAAATAGGTGCCGTAGTGGAGGGCTCCGGAATATTTTTGACCACCTGGGGATCTTTAACGTCCTCTGACGGCGCACAGCACATGGGCGCCTTAGCGTTTTTCCTCCATAAAAACGGAGCCGCCGCGGTCATGTTGGAACCCGAGAAGAAAGGGTGGTAAGAGGGGGATTTGTTTGCCCATAGAGGCTGCTGTGACTGAGATTAAAATCGAGAAGGCCTTGCAGGCACGTAGCCAGGATTTTTTTTTTCGTGGCAGGGGTGGGGAGGGAACACTTTTTGAAATAGCGGTTGCGCCTTGGACATGTATACCTTTATCATTTATCGTTGTCAGCAGTTGGATTACTGGCCATTACGGCATGCCACGGTCATTGCAATACATTCACTTATACAAGTAAAGCGCAATATATGGGCACACACATTATACGCACAAGTGTGTATAAAGTTTCAGGAAACTCTTTCTAGCGGCAATGATGAATCATTTTGCAGCTTCCTTTGCATTTTTCGATGTACATTTTGTATAAAAAAAAGCGACCGCTCTGCTGCAACTTGCTTTACCACGCCTATTCATTCAAGGGAACAGCAGTTCACTATTTGCAGTGAGGTGCTTGAAGTGGTAAAGAAATACGTCTAATTGGGGTAAGTAGTGACAGCTGATCTGGATCTTGAGAGGGAAATAACTAGGATAAGAATAGCGTGGAGCGCATATGGCAGGTTGTCTCTGATCCTGAATGACAGTTTACCAATATCCCTCAAGAGAAAAGTGAACAACACCTGTATGTTACTGCTACTCACCTACGGAGCGGAAACGTGGAGACTTAGGAAAAGAGTTCGGCTTAAGTTGAGGACAACGAAGCGAGCCACGGAAAGGAAAATGTTGAGTGTAACGTTAGGAGACCAGAAGCGGGCAGAGTGGGCGAGAGAAAAACGCGTATGAATGACATCCTATTCGAAATCAAGAGGAAGAAATGGCTTGGGCAGGGCGTGTAATCCGAATGCAAGACAACCGCTGGTTCTTAGGGGTAACTGAGTGGATTCCAAGGGAGGGCAAGCGTAGCAGGGGGTGACAGAAGGTTAGGAGGGTGGATGAGATTAAGACGTTTGCTGGCATAGGGTGGGAGCAGCAGGCAAAAGGCAGGGTTAATTGCAGAGACATGGGAGAGGCCTTTGCCCTGCAGTGGGTGTAGTCAGGCTTGCAGAAAGAAAACCAGCGTAAAGGGCGGAGACGCAGGACGACCCTGGGCTATCGAGTTCTTTTAATTCAGTAATGGTCACATTTATACCGTTCAGTATAAATCCACGCATGTGCGCACATGACAAATTTGCAAGAAAAGGTAGATTGCAGCATGTCACAGAAAATAAGGGGGCCAAAATGAAATTATTAAGGAAAGAGGGTGAAGAAGACGATGTGGATTAACCGAAGAATAAAGATGAAGAAGAAGAAACATTCGGTGAGGTGGAGAGAGATGATTGGTGGAGAAGAGAAGAAGAAGAAGACGACAAGGTTTACGTGGACAAACGCCAAGGCTATAAAAGGGCGAGGGAGAGCGAGGCACGGGGGAAACAGCAGAGAAGCGGAGGCTCCGGCGGGTAAGGGACACATCGGCTGAAAGAGAGCGATGCCGGCAACTGCTCTGGTGAGCTCGCGTTCTACGGCTACGCATCGTGAAGGCCCTGCCGTGCCTGAGCCCGTTCTGGGGAGTGAACGGAGGACGCTACCGACTGCTGCGGCCAGGGGTGTCTCCAGCGCTGTTGCCACCCATCCGGGTGGTGTTCCCAACGCCAACAACACTGGCATCCCCTCCACGGGCGCTTGGACCTGGAGCTTATGCGACGCAGCCAGCGACGCCAGCCCAAGCACGTCGAACACCGCCTCGACGCCGGCTACTGGATCCATACAACGCCGCAGCCGCACCGGATTCGAGTTTCCGAAAGTGCATCAGCGACCCGGGCACTTCAAGCAGATATGTCTCTCATTGCTAAACATGCAGTGCCGACAACAAACTCAGCCAGGAAAACGCACCTCCCGCTACGTATATCCTGGCATTGCGGAGCTAAGCCACTGCCAATTTTTATTTCGCCGGTCTTCGTTGTAGTGACACCAACGATGCTGCCTCATTAAACGACCTCAATTCAGAAGGCCAAGAAGTCTTGAGGAATCAGCCCGGAACATCGTTGGCAGCACAGAAAATAGCTTCTTAGTTGGGCCCATTCTGCTATCTTTATTATTCCTCGTTTTCCATATTATTTAGGTCCAATTTTATGAAGCTTGCGCTAAGAAAGGTTGGTCCCAATGTTTTGCCAAATAGTATGCGAAACTTTAGGGCCTCGTGTGTTTTGTTTCTAGGCTAATAATAATAATAATTGGTTTTTGGGGGAAAGGAAATGGCACAGGGGTAAAAATTTTTTGAAGCGAAAAGCTTCACTACGCGTCAACACCGCGCTTCGCACGAGCCGGCGCCTGTCTTAGAGCGAGTGACGTCACGCGAGGCGCAGGTGGCCGCCGCCGACTCCGCCGCCTTTTCTCTCTTGCTCCCGAGTCACACCGAGCCACAGGTGTCCCGCCACTGCTCAACGCCGCGCCTTTCCTCAAAATGCAACTTTCAGTTTTTCAGTTTTCTCTTTCTTCTTTCACCCGCCGCAGTGGCTGAGTGGTTAGGGCGCTCGACTACTGATCCGGAGTTCCCGGGTTCGAACCCGACCGCGGCGGCTGCGTTTTTATGGAGGAAAAACGCTAAGGCGCCCGTGTGCTGTGCAATGCCAGTGCACGTTAAAGATCCCCAGGTGGTCGAAATTATTCCGGAGCCCTCCACTACGGCACCTCTTCCTTCCTTTTTTCTTTCATTTCCTCCTTTATCCCTTCCCTTACGGCGCGGTTCAAGTGTCCAACGATGTATGAGACAGTACTGCGCCATTTCCTTTCCCCAAAAAGCAATTGTTATTATTAATTTTATTTCTTCGTTCCCTCCCTTCTTTGTCCCTTCATTTGCGGCGCGGTTCTGGTGTCCACCGAGATATGTGAGACGGTTACTGTGCCATTTCCTTTCCTCAAAAATAAACAAAACAAGTGAGCCGACGGGTTTCCTAGAATTAATTTGCGTTGACAACTTTGCAAAGACTGTTCATTTTCACGAAAGGAACGGCGCACAACCTCCTCCGTGGGTCAGTGGAGACCTCAATCTCGGTTTCATGTACATGGCGTTGGTGTCAAAAGCCCGCTTTGATTGAGTTCCGCACACTGGATAGGCAGCGCGCCCTCCCTGCCACTCTAGAAGGTCGCATGCAGTAAATGGTTGATCGCGAGACATTCATCACCAAATGAACGCTGCGGCCTAGGTATTGCTACAGTGCCGCATGTGAGCCACAATGCTGTCGGCGCTAATTCCTTCATTCCACATCTCTCACCAAGAATCAAAGCACGAATGAGGCGTCCACATATCCAGGGAGCCAGTTATGCCCCCTTCATTTGCTCAAATCCATCGCCGTCTAGAAGATTGTCAACGCCAACGCCAATGAACACAGTGAACGCCGATATATTTCGCTTTGTATATCCTGAATTATCTGAGGTAATCCACATTATTTTTTAGAAGTTTTTTCGAATGAATAGGCAGGCATATTTTATTTAGTTTTCTAATAATAATAATCATTGGTTTTGGGGGAAGGAAATGGCGCAGCGGCTCTCTTGTATATCGCCGGACACCTGAGCCGAGCCGTGGGGTGGGAAGGGGGAGGGAGTGAAAGAAGAAAGGAGGAGGGAGGTGCCGTAGTGGAGGGCTTGGTTGGTTGGTTGGTTTTTTGGGGAAAGGAAATGGCGCAGTATCTGTCTCATATATCTTTGGACACCTGAACCGCGCCGTAAGGGAAGGGATAAAGGAACGAGTGAAAGAAGAAAGGAAGAATAGGTGCTGTAGTGGAGGGCTCCGGAATAATTTCGACCACCTGGGGATCTTTAACGTGCACTGACATCGCACAGCACACGGGCGCCTTGGCGTTTTTCCTCCATAAAAACGCAGCCGCCGCGGTCGGGTTCGAACCCGGGAACTCCGAATCAGTAGTCGATCGCCCTAACCACTGAGCCACCGCGGCGGAGTAAAAGATCAATGGGCAGATTCTGAAACAACCGCGGATAACCAACATTATTCTCGTGCGCTCCACTGAGGCGTCTTTCAAAGCACAATACAATGCAATAAAAGACGGACACGAGACGCATTGAGAAGGATACATCGGGCGAGATTTCTTTCTTAGTACGAAATTACTGTTCGGCATTCGGAACCCGGAAGAAAGATCTCTTTTTGTATGTGGCAGAGAGAGTGGTTTCCACCGCCTGGGGATATTTGGCGTGCGCTGGCGTCGCGCAGCATGCGGGCGCCTTGGCGTTCTGCCTCCATAGAAGCGAAGCCGCCGCGGCCGGCTTCGGGCCCGGGAGCTCCGGATCCGTGGCCGAGCGTCTTATACACTGATCCACCAGCAGATGTTAATAATCACAATTTGGTTTTTGGGGAAAGGAAATGGCGCAGTGTCTGTCTCATAGCTCGTTGGACACCTGAACCGCGCCGATGGGGAAGGGATAAAGGAGGGAGCGAAAGAAGAAAGGAAGATATGGGTGCCGTTGTGGAGGGCCTCGGAGTGGTTTTGACCACCTGGGGATCTTTACCGTGCGCTGGCGTTGCACAGCACATGGGCGCCTTAGCGTGCTGCCTTACTACAAACGCAGCCGCCGCGGTCGGGTTCGGGCCCGGGGGCTCCGGATCAGTGGCCGAGCCACCTAGCTACCGCAGCGGGTGCGCGCGAAGCACAGTAACCGTCTTATATATCTCGATGTTTCTTGCTTTCGCAAATAATATTTGATAATCATGCATACAACTTCTTAGCGAGCCTCACATTATTAAAGTGCCTTTCATTTGCTTAAGTTTCTGGACAGGGATATCGAAATGTCCCCGAAATACGGTTATTTTTCATGCGATAGAGAAAGATATAATATGATATATCGCCATCCATAAAAGTGAATTTATATTTTGTAGCGAGCGCACATCCCTCCGCGGTGGCACGGTGGTTGGTGTGCTCGGCTGCTAATCCGGAGTTCCGTGGTTCGGGCCCGGCCGCGGCGGCAGTGTTTTGGTGGGGGTGGGGCGCGGGGGCGCCTTTTTTCTGTGCGATGTCAGCGCGCGCTGGGGGTCCCCAGGTGGTCGAGTTTGTTCCGGGGCCCGCCACTCCAGCACCTCTTTCTTCATTCTATAGCCCCTCCTTTGTCCCTTCCCTTGCGGCGCCATACGTTAGGGTGTCCGCCGTTATGTGGCGGATGCTGAGCCATTTCCTTTCCCCAAAAAAACAATTAGCGAGTGCACGGCTTGGGATGAATCGGCGCAACAGCATTAAACAGAACAAGTTTAAGAGTTAGGAGATTGTTTTTGAAATATCTGGAAATAAGAATTGTCTATCTGGACAAACAGTATTGTTCAGTGCACGAAGCGCAGCATCATTGAAAATGTGCAGAAGTCTTCCTTTGGAAACTTATCAGCAGCGGGGCTAGAAATTGCAGCTGGTTCTGCGAACTTCCATGCGCTGAATACAAGAACTTGCTGTGGGAAAGTGTCGCCGCTCGACTTCATTCAGCGCTATCTTGTCTTCGGGTTCATTCTGTCAATGATTATGTTATTCCGTATTATCTCGCCTACGAGGAATTCATTTTAGTTACTGAAAGATGCTTATGGTACTTCTTTAATTAGCTCGCCTTACGTGCTTAGCGCCATTTCTATTGGGAATGTCAATGTATTCAGTAACCATCGCATTCGCCAGCTGAAAGTGGTAAGGTGAGGTGTTTGTTGCACTAGATGGCCTTCAGCCCGTGGCTGATGGCGACCTCGTTGGCTCGCTTCATTGCCCGGAGTTTGTGTGTCCAGGTCAGAGATGCGCAGCATGGCCTCCCACTGCTGGCAGTTAGGAGCTGAATTAGGTTCGGTGGGAAGGCGCATTCTCCGGACAGGTACAAAGGATATTGTCTAGTGTGGCTCTGTGGCCGCACTTGTTACACTGGGGGAGCAGTGTCCGGGGTACATGAGCGAAGGTACAACCGGGTAGTGGGGTGCGAATGGGTTTCCGAGGAACGCCAGGTAGTCTCCTGGTTCTTTGCGTGAGCGATTTATGGGGTTGAGGGAAGGTGTGTCTTTCGAGACGAAAGTGGTGTGTTATGTTGTGAAACGAATTCAGGCCATCCTGCGAGAAACTCGGCTCAGTGATAGCAGATGCCGGGGCTAGCAAAAAATCTTTTCCTTCCTT
This sequence comes from Amblyomma americanum, assembly GCA_030143305.2. NCBI lineage: Eukaryota > Metazoa > Arthropoda > Arachnida > Ixodida > Ixodidae > Amblyomma > Amblyomma americanum. Next base: position 113,938 of record JARKHS020000528.1, on the reverse strand, counting down.
TTTACTCTTATTTTTAATAAAACCACTAGCACCACCACCAGCCCACTGCCCGGCCAACGAAACCTCGGGCGTAATCGTGGACTGCTTCGTTCCCCGGGTTCCTTAAGTGTGCCGGAGCCCATAACAGCTCGAGCTCCCTTGCGGGGGTCTGGTGGATGCTTCGGAGGATTTGGAGAGAGATGGCGGGGACGCGAATAAAACATATGTGAATAAATTTTTTTTCTAATCACCACCTTCTCCTTAGGGGACGCTCTGACTGTGTTTGTGTAGTTGTACGAATTCTCTTCTTGTGGACGGCGCGCTATGTTCACCTGATCGAGGCGTTTTATGTTCAAAAGCAACGGGTTGGTTACGAGGTAGGCTGTAGTCAGAGCAATGCGGCTGTAGCCGCCGGGATTCGCCCATGCGATCTTGGATTCAGTAGACGAATGACATGTAGGACGTTCAGCTCAGTAACTGAAAAGCCGCTGAGCCACAGCGGCAGGTGCTTATGTTTAAATCAACACCGTGCTAAAAATAAAAACACTGGGGTTTAAACTAAATTGTGGCTCCAATTATTGTGTAAATAGTTTGTACATATTACTTCTCCTCCTATCCTCTCTTCCTGTCCCCTCACCTCTTTCATTTCATTTCTCCATTCTGCCTGCTATCCTTTATTTGAGCTGCCCCAGCTCAGGTGCTTCAGTATCGATGGCAGATGCCGGGGCTAGCAAAAATCTTTTCCTTCCTTTTTACTATTATTTTAATAAAAAACCATTACCACCACCACCGGCAGCTGGCGATACAGCCACAGACAGAGGTAGAGTGTTCTAGAAGGAGTTGTAGTGTGAAGAGCGAAAGGGGTTTCGATGGGAGGCGCTGAAACAAAAAAGCAGTTGGCCGCGCGGGGCGCTGCCGTCGAATATTGTAGGGGAATTGCCGGCCGTCTGCGTGTCTGCGTGTCTGCGTTGTTGCATTCAGCGAGTTTGAGCGTTGTCGTTCGGTAAGGGTGGATATTTAAGCTCGTTGGGATCATAAAAGCGGGTAAGCATGTCCCTCGTGGACATCAACATATGCAAAACGTCTAGAAAACGCTAACATTGCCAACAAAAGGCACATAGAGCAAAAAACTTCTGGGGCAGTGAAAGTGCACTGCCGAGGAAGTAGGCGGCCAGCGAACGTGGGCATAGTTGAACAAGTACAAGCGATGAGCAGTTAAGCTCGAGGTGGAGGTGAAAGAAGATTGGCTAACTGAAGTGGAGGTGAAACCACTCGGCTATAGCACGAAACGACGGTAAAGCAAGAATGAAAGGGTGTAGGCGAAGAGTAAAAGGAACGAACGGAGGTGTTGAAGCAGATAAAGTGAAACGTTTGGATCAATTTTATGAAGCTCTAGAGTCTCTATTTTCATAAGTGACTCGTGTTACGAAGGACGCCGGATCCACTCTGGACAATTTTGAACCTCTCGGGTACGTTCTTTAATGTGCAGACATCGCACAGTACACGCGTGCCTTTATAGCAATTGGCCTCCATCTCTATGCGGCCCCTTTGGGCGGGATCCAACCCGTATCTTTCGGGCCAGCAGCCGAGCGCTCACTACAATTATTGATCAGTCATCACGGTGGTGAAAGAAATGGGAAGCGCGAAAAAAAATACAATAAAGCAAGTGCTCATTAAGCAGGAAAAAAAAGGCAATGAATAAAACTATGCGAAGAGACAAACAGATTAGATACGTTATTACGTCCGCCGACGCGGACGGAAACGACATTTTCCTTTCTGTGAAAATCAGAGAAGGCTCGCTGATGTGGCAGAAGTAATTTGAACGGTTTCAGTTATTTCTTTGGCAAGGCGGCCACTATTCGTGATCAATGAGCAGCTCTCAAAGACCGGCAGGCAGCCGCAGTCCCTGCAGTGACACCATTAAGGCATCCGCCACGGTACCTTTGAATGACACTTTACATCGCTTGAGCACCAGTACAAAGTGGAAACGGGGCGGTTTTCTGCATATATGTATAGTGTTAACGTAACAGCTGATAGTTATTAGTGAATATTTTCCTGCTGAGAATGCACGTCCGAGCCCGTAATGAATGCGCTATTAAAACCTGAAGTTCGTTGCGTTGTTAACTGCATTAAAATTAGCATTTTATAATTCTAAAATTGCACTTGTTTTGCTTGTGGTTACGTTAATGTTAAACTGAAATTTGAAAAACAGTCATGCAGGACCGCCATGGAAATCAATTAAAACCTCTGTATTAATAATTAGTAGTGAAAAACAAAGCTTCGAGAAGCCTTTAGAAGAACCAGTAACAGTATGGGTTGGCCATTATAATTACTGGCGCAAACTAGTTAAGTGAACTTGAACAAAGAATAAGCACTAACAACATGGGTAGAAAATCGCGCACTTTAAGGCAATTTGCATAAATGGCCTTCGTTAAATAGTGCGTGTCGTACTCCCATGCAGCATCATATGCTACATCCGCCCGTTCCATCAGCCATGAAATGTCCAACAATGGAAGGGTAGCTGTAAATGGTCCTAGTAGTTTTATAAGAAGGGCTTGAGCGCATGATATTTTAATAGCATTATGAAATTTTCACGAATAAAACTAGTCAGAACGGTGGTGAATTATTGCATAGGTAACCAATCAAAGATCCGGTTACCTGTGTTGTGAACCTCAACGAGTGGGCGAAACAGTAAAAGGCACTTGCGGACTCATCGTTCAAGCGCTGTAATATTTCGTCTGGAAGATATTCCACCTGACTGTCTTGAAAATGAATGATACAAAACCCCGGAAAAACGAAGATTGGCAGTTGCCTTTTTTCAAATGGAACAAACTTGCAGCCAAAAGTTGTAAATTATTCGTTTACCATTGCGAGGGCTGCCCAGGATACCCTACGGGGTGGCGTACGTCGAAGGGGGAGTCAATATTTGGGCATTGTTCCTCTAGAAGATAAAATAAAAAGAAGAAATTGCGGCATTGAGACAGCGATATATAGGTTCCACATAATCCAACGCAAAGATTTATCTTCTTAGGTGCTGTCTGTCTGTGTGTTGTTGCAAGGAAGAAGGAAAAGGAAACTGCACAGGCCTGCTCACTGGCTCAAGCCGAGCCACAATCGCTACCACGTGCAGATAGTAGGAGAGTTGAAGGATGGGATAGAAAGAAAGGATAGTAAAGACGCGCTAAAGACAAGGCCGATCCCGGAGGCAGTGCAATACCGGGCTAACCGGTGGCGGGAGTGAAGTATCCTTCAAACTTTCCGCCATATTTCCAAAAATAAGTCCAATTGGACCCGTAACAGATAGTCTACGGGGTCCCTGCTTAGGTGCTTGTGAGCGAACACAATCAATTCCTCCGGTGACAGAAAGGAGCGCCGGGCAAATTTTCGACGTAGCGGCCGCCTGTATTTGCCTCCCGTTGGTGAATAATAATAATAATTGGTTTTTGGGGGAAAGGAAATGGCGCAGTATCTGTCTCATATATCGTTGGACACCTGAACCGCGCCGTAAGGGAAGGGATAAAGGAGGGAGCGAAAGAAGAGAACCTCCCGTTGGTGCCGTCACTGATATACAGCCACTGAAATACAGCCACTGAAATACAGCCACTGATATCCTTTTAGAAGGCTAAAAATAATTATAAATTCTTTTTTTTGCATCTTAATTGGCAGGCAAGCGGTGATGCATTGCAAAAATGGGATACTTATGTGATAACGCCGTAAGAAACTGCACGACTGTCCTTTCGGCCTCTAGTAGCCGCGCAGCGCGCGTGCCGACGACGCGCTGTATCTGCTCCAGGAGTCTACACCAGCGACGTGCCGCGGCAACTGCTTCTAAAGCCTCACGGGTAATAATTTATTTTCTGGGGGAAAGGAAATGGCGCAGTATCTGTCTCATATATCGTTGGACACCTGAACCGCGCCGTAAGGGAAGGGATAAAGGAGGGAGTGAAAGAAGAAAGGAAAAAAGAGGTGCAGTAGTGGAGGGCTCCATAATAATTTCGACCACATGGGGATCTTTAACATGCACTGACACCGCACAGCACACGGGCGCCTTAGCGTTTTTCCTCCATAAAAACGCAGCCGCCGCGGTGAGGTTCGAACCCAAGGAAGAAAGGGTGGTAAGAGGGGGATTTTTTGCCCGTAGAGGCTGCTGTGACTGACATTAAAATCGAGAAGGCCTTGCAGGCACGTAGCCAGGATCATTTTTTTTTTGGAAAGGATGGGGAGGGAACGCTTTTTGAAATAGCGGTTGCGCCTTGGACATGTATACCTTTATCATTTATCGTTGTCAGCATTTGGATTACCGGCCATTACGGCATGCCACGGTCAATGCAATACATTCACTTGTACAAGTAAAGCGCAATATATGGGCACACACATTGTACGCACAAGTGTGTAAAAAGTTTCAGGAAACTTTCTTACTAGCGGCAATGATGAATGATTTTGCAGCTTCCTTTGCATTAATGTATGTACATTTTGGATAAAAAAGCGAACGCTAAAAAAGCGAAGGATAAAAATGGGGTGGAGCGCATATGGCAGGCTCTCTCAGATTATGAATGGCGGGTTACCAATATCCCTGGAGAGAAAAGTGTACAACATATGTATTTTTCTGGTACTCACCTACGGGACAGAAACGCGGAGGTTAACGAAAAGGGTTCAGTTCAAGTTAAGATCAACGCAGCGAGCTATGGAAAGAAAAGTGATAGGCTCAAGGTTAATAGACCGGAAGCGAGCAGAGTGAGTGAGGGAACGCGGGTCAATGACATCCTAGTCGAAATAAAGAGGAAGAAATGGGCTTGGGCAGGGCATGTAATGCGAAGGCAGGACAACCGGTGGTCCTTAAGGTTGGCAGAGTGGATTCCAAGAGAAGGCAAGTGTAGCACGGGGTGGCAGAAGGTTAGGTGGGTGGATGAGATTAAGACGTTTGCAGGCATAGAGTGGGAGCAGCTGGCAAAGGACAGGGTTAATTGCAGAGACATGGGAGAGGCCTTTGCCCTGCAGTGGGTGTAGTCATGCTTGCAGAAAGAAAATCAGTGCAAAGGGCGGAGACGCAGGACGACCCTGGGCTATCCACTTCTTTTAATTCAGTAATGGTCACATTTATACCCTTCAGTATAAAACCACGCTTCTGCACACATGGCAAATTTACAAGAAAGGGTAGATTGCAGCATGTCACATATAATAAGGGGGCCAAATTGGAATTATGAAGGAAAGAGGGTGAAGAAGACGATGTGGATTTACCGAAGAATAAAGATGAAGAAGAAGCATTCGGTGAGGCGGAGAGATGATTGGTGGAGAAGAGAATAAGAAGAAGAAGACAAGGTTTACGTGGACAGACGCCAAGGCTATAAAAGGGCGAGGGAGAACGAGGCACGGGGTTAACAGCAGAGAAGCGGAGGCTCCGGCGGGTCAGGGACACATCAGCTGAAAGAGAGCGATGCGGGCTACTGCTCCGGTGAGCTCGCGTTCTACGGCTTCGCATCATGGACTTCCTGCCGTGCCTGAGCCCGTTCTGGGGAGTGAACGCAGGACGCTACCCCCTGCTGCGGCCAGGGGTGTCTCCAGTGCTGTTGCCACCCATCCGGGTGGTGTCCCCAACGCCAACAACACTGGCATCCCCTCCACGGGCGCTTGGACCTGGAGCTTATACGACGCAGCCAGCGACGCCAGCCCAAGCACGTCGAACGCCGCCTCGACGCCGGCTACTGGATCCATACAACACCGCAGCCGCACCGGATTCGAGTTTCCGAAAGTGCATATGCGACCCGGGCATTTCATGCAGACATGTCTCTCATTGCTAAACATACAGTGCCGACAACAAACTCAGCCAGGAAAACGCACCTCCCGCTATGTATATCCTGGCATTGCGGAGCTAAGCCACTGCCAATTTTTATTTCGGCGGTCTTCGTTGTAGTGACACCAACGATGCTGCCTCATTAAACGACCTCAATTCAAAAGACGAATAAGACTTGAGAAATCAGCCCGGAACATCGTTGGCACCACAGAAATTAGCTTCTTAGTTGGGCAAAATTCTACTATTTTGATAAGTTCTCCTTTTCCATATTATTTAGGCCCCAATTTATGAAGCTTGCGCTAAGAATGGTTGGTCCCAATATTTTGCCAAATAGTATGCGAAACTCTATGGCCTCATGTGTTTTCTTTCTAGGCTGAAGAGGTACCACTTTTTTGAAGCGAAAAGCTTCGCTACGCTAGTCAACACCGCGCTTCGCGCGAGCCGGCGCCTGTCTTAGAACGAGTGACGTCACGCACGGTGCAGGGCCCGAATTACGGAACTCGCTCTAAAGTTGTAGAGCGTTACGTCAAAATGACGACAGCATGACGACAAGGCGAGACGTCAACGCGTGACGGAACGCGGAATCAACCAATGGCTAGTAGGGTGCCGCCCCGGAAGAGTTTATTTGCACTACAAGAGGCCAATTTGCACGGCAAGGGGCCGTATGCTAACTTTTTTATAAGAATACGCAGTGAATAAAATGAACATTGTTTTATTCTTTCATAAAAGTGTATTTCACTCTCACTGCCATGAAGTAAAACAAGAAGGACATTCACTTTTGCAAATAACTGCTTTCGTGGGTAAGTTTTGTTGCTATGAGGGCGCGCTGGCAGATGTAAACACTGAACATGGCGGCCTTCTAAAGAACAGCTGATCCCACGGCTAGTTCCTGCTTTTTTACGCGTCGTCTGAAATCAAGGGTCTATTTGGTTGTCCAAAGTGAGCGGATAACAATTATCGAAGCCAGTGAAGGTCACGGGCCTCCAGAAAGGAACCTGCACGAAACGTGCAATGTCTTGTGTAGCACTTGCTGTGCATTCCACCAGTTATGTAATGTGTTGCAGCAAAGTGCAAACCAGGGCTACATCGGGCCTACAAGTATGCACAACATGCCAAACCTGTGATTACTAGCATTCAAGCTGGCAGTCAAGATGAAGCTTTTTTTTTAAGGGGCAAACAGCGTGTAAGACTTAGACGGAAAGCAAAGAAAACATAGGACGAGTGCTCATCCTGGGTTTCCTGTGCTTTCCGGCTATGTCTTTCGCACTGTTCGCCTTAAAAATGTACAGCCAACTCGCCCGTTTGGCCACAGTGTAAGATACAACTGTTCTTGTGCAATCTCTGCGCAGCACTCGACAAGGCATATGCAAATCACTGTTGATGCTGCATGCTTTTGTTTCCCTGCTGTGTGTTACAGTTGGGAAACTAGTATGAACAGCTGTGGCGAAAAAAATTATTGTGACCAATGAATAAACGTGGTGCAAAAACAAACGCTTTACTGGTTCCTAGCAGTCTCCACACCAGACTTTTCCCTCGTGCACATTCATCAAACACATAGTTACAGCAAGCAACTGTTTGCCTAAGTGGGCAGGTCGACGTAAGCAACGGCGAAAGACGGTGTACAAGGATGCATTTCACTTGTTGGACGAGCTGTTTCGGCGTGTATTTCGACTTGAGAAGGAGAAAGTGCAGTAGCTGTGCGGCAAGCTTGCTGATGCACTGAAAGGCGTACTGGTGACCACTGCCGGTGGAGCAGCAGTTGGTGTGTGCACTTCATATCTTGACACTGGAGGCTTTCAAGCACACGTAAGAAAAAGTAATTTACAAATGCTGGACTGTGGCTACCAGTGGCCAAGGGCATCATATCACACAGGGGCTCACGCACTAACAGAGGGCAATGGCACTGCCCGTAGCAAGAGTGGCTACGACACGCTACGCCAGCACGGCGAGTCATTGCAGCCACAGCTGCCAGATGGTGTAGGGCTTACTGCCGGTGGTGCTGCTGTTGCCGCTGCTGCTGCCGCTGCTGCTGTCGCCGCACCATCTGCAGGTGTGCTTGCCTCTGCGGACGGGTTGTGCCAAAGAGGCCAATTATACGGTCTCGCATGGCTCTACCACGCAGGTAGGTCATGCGGGATCCTGTCCCCGCCAAGTACCCGGCAGGCAGAGGTGGTCCATTGTTGTCAGGGTCATTAGTGTCGTCTTCGTCTGCAGCCAGGGCTTCTTCAAGATAGATGTTGTGCAATGCAGCACACGCTGCAATGATGACCACCGCCCGCTCCGGCTCGTAGTGGAGTGTCCGGTACCTTTGAAGGCACCGGAAGCGGCTTTTGAGAACACCAATGCAGCGTTCCACAAAACATCGCATTGAGGCGTGTGCTGCGTTGTACTGCCCTTCTGCAGTGTTTGCACCAGGATGCCCTGACACTGGTGTGAGCAGCCACGGCTCCAGTGGATATCCACTGTCTCCTGCACGACCAAAATTTGCAGTGAAGTGTGTTGTTGCCTATGTAATAAACGGTTCATATCAAGCAGCTCAAAGCCAGTATGCTGAACCAGAATTCATAGGCATGCAGAATATTCATGACTAAGGGGTACCTCTGTAAGCACAGCCTTCTAGGTTAATGATGTACTGTGATATCTTACACGACAATAACGATGTGCACACCTCTTCTGCCTTGGTGTTTTACGCTTGAAATACGATTCACTTTATAACAATGTTTCTTGTGCCTCTGCACCAGCAGTAACAGTAAACACACAAAAATAAATACGATACATCATATTGTTGCATGTCATCCATGTTATAACCCGCCTCTTTTAGGTATGAGCCACTGCTGTAGCTTAATACGTGCTATCGAAGTGCTGCTTACCCAGAAGAAACTCTCCATCCTCCAGCAGCCCGTGCTCCACCTTCCGACGCAGCCGTGAGTAGCGCCAAGAAAAGGCATCGTGACAAGACGCCGGGCAGCGAGCGTCGACCGCAAGGATCTTCATGTTTGCGTCGCAGATCTGCGAGAAACACAGGCAGACAATCTTAGACGTGAACTTCCATTGTCGAGGTCGCGGCTTTCGGACAAATGCGGTCAGAAAGCCAGTCTACTCACGATCATGGTGTTCATCGCGTAGTATCTTTTGCGGCTCCAGAATGCTGCCCGGTTTGCTGGGTCTCCCCGCGGCGCTTTTATGGCAATCAGCGTGCCGTCGACGCAGCCGACGACGCCTGGGATGGTGCCGCGGGAAAGGAAGGTCGCCTTCGCTGCCGCTTTTTCCTCGGGGTGCGCCGGGAAACGCACCCATCCCTTCTGTGCGCCGACTCTGAAGATGGCCTCAGCCACACGCCGCACGCACTTGCTCACCGTCGGTTGTGCGAGGCCGACGGTCTGCTCGTTGCCGACGCACACTTGAAAGCCCCCGGAGGCAAAAAAACGGAGAGCGCACAGCACCTGCCGCCGCACCGACAGAACGCTCGTCCGTACGCCTCGCAGTTCGTCTGCAAGTTCGCCGCACAACCACTCCACTTTCTCCTTATCGAGTCGAAATAACCGACGGAACAGCTCGTCCGGCAAGTCATACGCGTCCTCGTACACCGTCCTTCGTCGTTGCTGGCGCCGACGTTGCCGCCACCGCCACCAATAAACAGCAGACGCCGCCGCCGCCGTTTTCCCTCTAAAACTCTGTAGATCGACTCTTCGCGGTCGCAAAAAACAGTCTAAAACCGCGGGCATAATTAGGTGTTCAACGTCATGCGTTTTTTCTTGTCCGTGACGCCATTGCAGCTTCTCGTGACGCAACTTTTCAAAATGGCGCCGGCGACCAATAGGAGCGGGCATTTTAGAGCGCTCTCAATTGTAGAGCGGTCGGAGCGAGTTCCGTAATCCGGGCCCAGGTTGCTTCGTAGCAATTTAACCTCAAGTCAACAAAGAAACTGACTTGCAGCGCGTTATAGGCATACTTTAGGCTGTTTTTTTTTCGTGCGACTCAAGTTATCTAAACCTTGTGACCGTAACGTAACATTCTTAGTTCTCTCACTTACACCACTAAAAAATTCCCAAACAAATTCTGGAACCTTTTAAGCAAATTATTACCTGGAATTCTTCAAAAGCTTGACTGCAAACGTATGAGCGTAAACTTCACAAGCAAAACGCCGTCCGTTAAATAACATCGCCAGTCTGGCAGTGTGCATCGATAAACGACGGCAGGTGGTTCGTATCTGAGATGGCTCGCGAGCAATAAAGTGATGAACGACTTAAAACAGAGCGAAAGACGGTGAAATAGGAAAACTATCCCTCCTTCGCTTGGTCTTTCGGTGTGTTTCAGGGAGCGGAAAACACCAACTCCCCCAGCTTATGTTACTTGCAGATTAAAGGGACGATTTATGAAGTTTTCTGGATTTATCTAACTAGTCGATGCAGTTGTTTCCCTAACGAATCTCGGCAAACTGAATCTCCCTGCTGAAGGATCCAAGTCCGTAAGGTCCGAAGGATTTCTAGAGCTAATACTGCACCTACCTTATCCTCATTACTCTCGCAGATACCTCGTATGCCCACGAAAGGATATTCGAAGACACCGAACCATTACGAACCTTTCCCGCTTTTCTCGGAGATGAGAGAGGCACGGTGAGTGGCCATCAAGTTCGGAATTTTCATGAGAGACGCCACACCGCGGCAGCGTCCCAAAGCACTGGCACGATGATTGGTGCAATTGCAACCGCGTCATGTACTATTTAACGTGAGCAATCACTTTTGTACCAAGCACTTTACAGTTTGTTTTCAATGCTTAAAGGCATAAAAAGCTATCCCTAGCCCGTCTATTGGAAGGATTATTTACATGATCGTTACCATTCCTGACTACACCGTGCCACGTCCTGCTAGGCATTATGATCTGTAAGCTTTTATTTCATCCGAACCGCTCACCATGCCTACCAGGAGATAACAAGAATATTGAAGGTGTGGCTCGCATCTAACCCCTACTCAACTGTTAAAAGTCTCAAAGCATAATATTTTTTTTCCTGTTATCTATTCTATGGGTACCTTGTAAGCCCGATTTTTGTTATGCGCATGTACAACCAATGTTGTTTAGTTGCATTCCCCCTAGGTAATGCTCGAAAGGGTCCTCAGGGTAAATAAATGAAATAAAACTGTAAGAAAACCTTTAAAACATCATGGGCCAGAAAGTGAACGCTCTTTCACCAACGATCATCGCTGGCGCCACTGTCGCTATTTAGGCGCGAATATTCAGCACTGAAGCGTGCGCCCCACATTCTGTCACAATTGCTCACAAATTGCAGCTGTAGCCTTAATTGCTTAAGTATGCATACCTAACAAATTGCATTCGTCATAATACGAGTGCCGCTGTCTCCCCGGCAAATCGCCGCGATTGACTCCCGGCTGCCTTGCAGGTTTTTGCAATTTATTTCTATTTTTGCGTCGATGTTCACTTTACGTCAAGCCATGTGAGGAACATTATAAAGGCCGCGGCTGATGTTGTAGAATTTCGAAGTTTTTAAAGGGCTCTACAATATACGGCGCCATTTCCTCCCATATAGTCTATTCGAAGGAAACCCTTACTAGGCCCAAGAAGAGAGTGGTTTAAAGATTTAAACTTACAGAAAAATCTGGCGAATCCAGTTATACGACTCCTAATATGGCATCGCTGGCAATAATGAGGGCCTCCGATATGGCCACACGAACTCTTGGCCACATATTTCTCGCATTTGTTTGTCTTTTTTTTGAACATCACAATATCAGCAGCAGTTTCCGGCGACTACACAGGCCGCACAGAAAGCCGGGTGCGGCAGAAAGTTAGTTGGGCGGATGAGATCAAAAATCTTGCGGTGATTGGGTGGCCGCAGCTCGCACAGGACAGGATTATTAGTGAGTTATGGGAGCGGCCTTCGTCCTGCAGTGGGTATAGTCAGGCTGATGATGATGACGATGACGGGCCACACGCCGTGAGTCTGTCACAGGGCTTCTGCGGTGCCGGTGGAAGTAGCGAAGGCTAGCACACCACTTCTCAAGCATGCTTCGCATATCCCCAGTTCGGCAGGCCTCAAGGCCTCTCTAAACAATGTGAGGTCTAACACTCATGCACGCGTTTAAACTGCATGATCCTCCTGCGCCTCTGAAGAGATGAAGGGCACGTCCCAATGCAGCCATGTGTAATCAACGTCCGAGGGATGTCGGAGGTACTTGTTCCGGTCTAAACACCAGACGTGCATCGTCATGTGGTACCCACATGCAGTGCGGCACCGTTCGGAACTTGGAAGGTGGGTTCTGTCGCTTTTGCCCCTGCACCGATCTCGACACCAGGAATGCATCGTCATGTGGCGGCCGCGTTCACCACGGAACGTTTTGTAACTTTCAGGCAGGTCAAATACTATTGCGCACAATAGAACATACAGGGTGTAGTCGCACAGTGCATATGGTTTCCCTGATAATCCTAGAGCGTTGTAGCAAAAATAACAACGATAAAATTACCCCGCACCATTGAAGAATTTTCCCGTAGCAGAAACATATCACTACAGGTCGCTTGCAGTGGGAAAGCAAAGCTGCATTTATTTGACTGCTTGACATTTCAGCGCGATGCTTTTCTCGATATCACGGAGAGCTAATCTATCTTACATATGCTAGCATTATCTTGCGAAACTACGCCTTAACCTCTAGTGTCATGTTAACTCAACGCAAAATGAAAATGTGCGTCAAAGCCCAGGCGGCTCCTTTTTTTTCTTTATGATGTGATGTTGTCTCGGCTGCGGGTTTTTTGGCTACGGCATATGCCGATAATTGTAAGTTCAAAGAACTGATGTCATCTCCCGATGAAATGTCTCTCGTAGAACTATGGCTGCCATGCATTTAGCGTTCTCAAATACATCCACATATGTTAACGCCGTACGATAATGCAGGCGTCTCGTTTTTTGAAACTGAGACGCTTGGACGCCCGATCAACCTTTTGAACCATAACAGCATTTTGAATTCTGCGCGGCAATACAGGACCCAACACAGCCTCGTTCGTGTTCTTTATTGCGCTGTACAAAATCAAAATGCATAATAAACTAGCCTAGCAGTTTGTTTCGTCGAGAACAAATGGTAATTCTGTTATCTGAACACGCATGCCCTATGGTAAGGTTTACATCTCGAAATTCGAGACGATCATTCTCTCTGAACCGATATCCTGGCACCTCGCCCAATTACTCAAACAGAGGGAGAATGGAGTGGTTTCAATAAAGAACTTTTAATCGACAGCCAAGAGATGCAGCGACGAAATGTGGGCGACAGAATGTCAGTGCGGAAACAACAGCGAGGCAGCCAGCAGCTACGAAGTAGACATGAAACCTGCACAGTTGCAATCAGCGTGCAGCCAAACAAGTTAGCAGCAGTGGCCAACCTGCGCACTTCTCAAATATTAGGCGAGAAAGTAGATATTAGCGCACACTGTCGGTGCCCACATAGTCTGCTCACATTCCGTCTGCAGTGTAGCTTATATTTTCGCAGATCAATTGGCTGATCCGCGCCTTGGTGGACTGCTATATATTGTCAGGGACTAGAAGATGACGAAGCAGGCTGTGGCGCGGGACGGAGTTCGCACACAGGCCCGCATCGAATAAATAGCCTAACCTCCATCTATTAGCACGCCTCATTCAAGGCCGCCGCATAATATATGACGTGAGATGCTGGATATCCTCATCATCCCGGTCCCGAAGCTTCGGTGCTTGCTTCGGTACCTCCAGCCATTGCCCCAGCCTCCTAGCTATGCCGACGGTCGCCGCTACCCTCCGCCCCGGCCTCAGCCCCGACCAAAGACAGGATGATATAACTACACTACGACCCCATTGATCTGAAACCGCCGCAACTGATCTGAAACCCCTCTGAGCACCTACACATGAGAACATGGTGTCCATGGGCGTTGGCTTCCGGCGACTGGTAGCTCATCAGTGAACCTGCCTTCATCCGCTTATCTCTTTCATCCTGACGGCAGTCCCTTCACCTCGTTCTCTTCTCGGCTCAATCATTCTGCCACGCCCATCGCCATGGCATGCGTTTTATCGTCCGTGCCATTCTTCCAGTTCGCGCGCTCGGGATCATCGCTCGGTGACGCCGGGTAGTGTCACGGACTAGAAGACGACGAAGCGGACAGTGCCATGGTACGGAGCTATGTCAACAACAACAACAATGCGGAGCTATCGCGCCAGGCCCGCAAATCATTAAATCACCTCATCGCCATCAGTCAGCCCGTCTTATTCTTCGCCTTGCCGTCACATAACAATATGCATGCTTTCATGAAATAAAAAGAACAAACTATGAGAACGCTTAGTAATCTAAAATGTACAATGCGGTAGCATGAGAACCCTCAATGGTGTTGCTTTTATCTATGTGCTTGTTGCAGTTCATTCGGGAATTGCGTTGCTGCTGCGGCCAAGGCCAGTGGGGTTTTGGACTCAAGAATCCAAACACCAGCGCAGTCAGCACGCTTTATTTTGTCCTCCTCCTCCACAGCCGTCCGCCTTTCAACCGATCCTCTTCGGTCACCCAACTCAATCACCTGACGACAGGGGACCGGCTGAGTTCACAACTATTGTACACGCCACATTCAATGATAATTCTTATCTCATCTTGATTTGCATGCACAGACTTTTCTTGGGCTTGATGCGTCTGTGTCGAGTTCATTTTCGTAAGATTTCTTGTTAGTTGTCTTCATGCTTGTCGGAGGTCGAAATTAGATTTACGACTTCCTTTCTCGATGAATATTTTTTTCGGAGTAGAGACTGTAGGATTACTTGAGGTCAGTTTTGTACTACACACAGCTTTAATGGCACTTGTTGAAGGCTCTGGATCTATTCCAAGCGCCTGTCGCTGGAGCTTTCTGTAGCACGTCCACGCACAACCAGGAGCACCTGCCAACTGAAGCTGAGGCCGCCGAGCCTTGACGTCCCTTCACTATTGCACCGCTCAAAGCGGCCACGCGTTCGAAGTAGAACGTTCTTGCTGGCTAGTTGGTTCGTTGCAGAAAAAAGGTTAGATCCTCACGATTAGACACCACAGGAGAACGAGGCTGTGTTGTCGTCTTTGTTCCTCGTTCTCCTGCCGTGTCTCACTAGCGCAGTCTTGACCTTTTTTACACGCGTTCGAGTTGGCGCTTGCACGCGCAGATTCCCACGTGCCGGTTGAAAGCACCATGACGAAGATAGCAGTCACAGTCACAGCCCCACGCTCTTACAGTGGGCACGTGGAGACTACGGCCTCCGCCATGTCTGACAAACACCCATGTCTACTGGTCCAGCGGCGTAATTGCCTTTCTATACAAACAAAAAGAATAACCTCTGCATTTGTCTCCGAGGTTCACGGCCTATTAACATGGTAACGACGCGATTCCCGACAACACCTACATTTTTGCTGGGTGGTTTGTAATTTTCTTAGAATAGATTGGTCGATGAGCACTGCTCCTAAACATTCCAGTGTCTCTACTTGCAAAGAATTCACGTATTTGTGTTTGTGCTCTAAC
Source organism: Amblyomma americanum (assembly GCA_030143305.2). Classification (NCBI taxonomy): domain Eukaryota; kingdom Metazoa; phylum Arthropoda; class Arachnida; order Ixodida; family Ixodidae; genus Amblyomma; species Amblyomma americanum. The sequence goes on along the minus strand of JARKHS020000528.1, from coordinate 98,670 downwards.
CTCGCCCAAATTGTCACACAACCCACACGAATAGCCGACACTACTGCTAATTCAGAAGTACTTGTATTTGGGCGTGTTGGTTCATATCTTTTCAGGTGGACACAGGGGCGCAACAAAAACACAGACATAGAAGTAGACAGGGACGATAGTGAGCGCTCGTCCCTGTCTACTACTGCTAATGTACTTAACTAGTTCTCTGTTCTGGCCCAGAATTATGCTCAGGAATAATATACTTGCCAGTACTGAGTGGTCATCTTGCGCCGAAGTTTGTTTATTTGTTTGTTTGTTTGTTTGTTTATTGATACTGTCAGCCCAAGAAGGGCTTTTACAGGAGTGGAGAAAAAATATACAAACTAAAGGTAAGTCTCGCTCCAAGTCGACAACAAAAACAAAACGGCAATGTAAAGCAGTGGTAGTATATGTAAAAAGTGGCATGCAGTGAACAAGGGGAAAAAACACGCTCCTATTATGCGCATCAGAAACAGGATCTACATAGACGCAATCATGTAAAGGAAGATAAGAGCCTCGAACATGTCGTTTTTCACGTATTTTAATTTTTATGAAATAAAACTCGTTTTTTCACAATGCACAACATGATTTTCGTATGTCATTTTTGCGCGAACCATAACTTCTCACTTTTACTCATAGGTGGCATGCTATTCTAGATCTTCGGTTCACTGCAGACTTTGTCTCTTCAGACTTCGTCAAAGCTTTTGATAAGGTTTGTAGCCGGCTTTTGTTACTAAAACTGCTCATGATAGTGCTTCATACGAAAATGCAAAAATAGCTTGAGTGCTTTCTAAAAGGACGTCAGCAGGTAGAAGCAGATATGGTACTAACTTACGTTTGCATCCCGTTCTTTCGGGTGTTCCACAAGCTACCGTCCTTGGGTCCTAACTCTTCTTAACGTTCAATAATGACTTGAAACATTCTGTTACCTCATCAATTCAATTATTTGCAAACAATTGTTTCCTTCTACGTGAAATAATAACCCATGACGACATACACGCAATTCAAACTGATGTTAACAGTATCTCGTGCTCTCTCCACTAAATGTTAACAAATGTAAATTTCTACGCGTCTTCTAGGTCTTCTAGCAACTTGCCTACGTATCACCATAGCATCGCTCTCGAATCTCTAGCGTCATAACAGTACCGAGGCTTTCACATCACTTGTAATATTAGCTCGAAAACACGTCGAATATAGCATCAACGAAGCTAACCGCATGGTAGGATAGTGAAAACAAAACTTTCACCCAGCTCCTGCAAAGACCAAGCTTCCCTTTGCAAAACAATGTTTCGGTCGTAACTTGGTTTCATTTCATTTGATGGGGTTCAGTGTTCAAAAGCGAATGCAGCTATTAGAGAAGCCATAGTGGAGGGCTCCGGATAATTTCGACTATCTGGGGTTCTTCGCGCAGTAGACGGGCCTCTAGCATTTCTCCTTCATCGAAAGGTGACCGCCACGGCCGGGATCGAACCCGCTTCTTTCGAGTCAGCAGCCGAGCACCATAACCACTGAGCCACCGCGACGGGTCTTTCGCAACATGAGTACGCTTCTTCAGTTTGGGACCCAAGTACTATTCATTTCATTGACCAGCTAGAAATTATTCAAAACAATGCAGCTCGTTTTATCTTCTTAATTATCCCGGCACTGTCGCTATGTCTAAAATTAAATCTAGCCTCAATCTATCACACCTGGCATCGCATTGAAAGCTCGCAGTTATGCCACTTTTATAAGTTCTGCCATTATGATTTACACGATGAATTTATCATTCCGCCTTCATACGCATCATCACGCATAGACCGCATTCAGCAAGTTTGCATCATTCTATGCGATACTTTCTCCAATTTGTTCATACACCACACATCGAAACTCTGGCATCGCTTTCCCTGTCCTATTGCAACAATAAATAAATCTTCATTGTTTCAGTCTGCCATACAAAATATAGAGCACGCAAACATTCTTTGATATTGTATAGCAACTGCCACACTTTTATGTCTCTCCATAAAGATTTAACCGCACTGCATTCAGAAGTCTTGCCGCAAATTTAGCGCCTGCACGTTGCTTTCTATTTTGCTACATGAATTCAGACGTACACAACATTAAGTATGGTCTTTAAATGCGGACTTCGACCGTTTGTTACATGTTACTTTCATGATTATGTTCTTGCTGTGCATATTTCTAGTTTTGTGTTCAACCCTGTTCTCTCTGTTATATTTATACTCTGAGGGTAATAATCAAACAATTGGCTGTGGTTTAGCTCTGGTTAACCCTAGCTGAATTCCGAAAGCTTCGTTTTCTCGGCACGTCAACGCAGCGCATCATTCCGACACTCTCAAGAACTCAAACCGGTCTCTTCCGCAGTTGCAGTCACTCCGGGACGTGGCACGACTTTTTCTAGCCGCATCTTCGTTACGACGCTTCTCGAGTCGTGCGGCGCGTTCTTCTGGCGTCTCTTAAGCGCGTTCTCTCTTCCTCGCTTCGTTCTTTCGTCGTTGCCTCTCTTTCGCACTCTCCATAACGACTAGAATCCACTGAGGCGAAGCGCATATATATATATATATATATATATATATATATATATATATATATATATATATATATATATATATATATATATATATATATATATATATGTATTCACCCCGAGGCGACACCTTCTCTCCCTCTACCCCTCTACCCCTGCGGAGCACATCTGGTGGAGGGAGCGGCGACGGCTGCGGTGTCGACGGCGGTGCCATCTGTTGGAGCGCGGCTGCGGCGTTGCTAGGTAACGGCGGCTCAAGGTCGTTCGTGGGCCACGGCATACGGCTGAAGTGCGACCACGCGACGAGGCGAGCTGGCTGGCTTGCTGGCGTAGTGTTGCTTTCGCAACAATAAACAATATCAGGCTTCGCCCGCCTCCGTACCGCGCCACCGGACCGTGAACAGCGAGCGTCCCTGCACGAGGAGTACAGGAAAGGCGGTATTATGAAGAAGCTGCTGGGAGCGAGAGGCGGATCGTGGCGCATATTTTGCATTTGTCACGAAAAAGAGGAGGCGCCTCAAGTAAAATAGTATGGCGGCTTTAAGGAGGACTCCTTTTGCCTGCAGTCTTGATGGATTCCCCCTTGCTTCAAAACTTGGCGTTGAAAGTCTGCTTGTTTGTGGATGGTGACAGCCTTGTGTGAGCCAGTGTTTCGTTGCTCGAGCGTGCAAAGAAATCAACTAGACACAAGGAAGAAATTAGTGTTTGGCGTTTGAAAACAGCGGCAGTCACAGTGGGACGGTAGATTATCTACGTGCGTTTTAGAGCGAATTTAAAGTTAGTTACATCGAGCATGTAGACTTTTGTACAGGGGGTTATAGGCAAAACTGGAAGCTCACATTTTTCCATTCAAATTCCGATGTTCACCGATATATGTGAGACAATTAATGCGCCATTTCGTTTCCTGAAAAACGAATTTCATTTCTATGGGTAAGCACCCCCAGTGGTTGTCATGCTGCCTGAACAGAAAAAAAATTGTAGAGAGAGGTTGTTAGTTACTGCCGCTTGAGTTCTAACTGCTGCAGATGCGCTTTGCGTACTCAGTAAATATATTAACCACGTTTCACCTCTAACTTCAATACTAATTTTTAATCGTTTGTACAGGTGGGAACGGAGAAATCAATTCGCCTTTTCCGTGCACTTTTTGCCCGGTGGAAAACCCCGCCTTGTGCACTCAGTTGCTACGCAGTGGATGGAAAGTATGTAATGATTGAACGAGTAAGGCAGCTGTGGTACAATTCTTTTCGTTCGATTCTATTTATTCATCATCGTCCGCCACCCTGAGTGACTGGTTTCAAGGAAAGCAGAAACATATGGAGCAATAAATAGCAGAAGGCCTCCTGAAGAAGGCCTCGGTAGCAGAAGGCCTCCTGAAGAAGCTTAAGGGAGGAATACGCGAAGTTGCGGTTCCAGACAAGCACAACAAGGTTGTTGTGATTCCTTACCTGCACGCGGTGTCTCACCGGTTTAAGAGAATAGGCCAGCGGGCTGATGTTAGAGTGGTGTTTTCGGCTCCTGACAAGCTCTCCAAGCTCTGCCACAGAGTAAATGCCCCTGCAGAGCGTAAACCAGCCTGCCCGGTCAAACACCGTTCACCGTTTGTATCCTGCAAAATCGGTGTCGTGTATAAAATTCCTTTGAGTTGTGGCAGGGCTTACATAGGCCAAACTGGTCGGTGCGTTAATGAGCGACTGATGGAGCACTCTAATGACGTCAGCAACACAGCAAAGAGGAACCTGGGAGTGCATTGCTTGAAGTGTCCGTCTCGCCCTTGCAAGCCGTTGTTTCAAGATTGCACTGTTCTAGATAAAAATGCCCATCAAAGCACTCGCGAAATCATGGAGGCATTGCACATCTTGAAACTAGGAGAGGACTGTGTCAGCTCTCCCTCGATCGCCCTGACGAAACGAGAAGTAGATTATTTGAGCTAGATGTCATCTAGGTGATTTCTTCATTCGGTTTTGATTTTCAGCGATTTTAGAACCTTTTGGCTCTTAGTAGTTTTCAGGTGTGTTTGCCGCCATGTCATGAGCAGCCTCTTATTTCCCCCTTTTGGCACTGCAATTTTAAAAGTCTCTCTCGCACGGTTTTAGATCTTTTATTACCCTTTTTTTTTGGCTTTCTTTTCCCCTGGCAAATTGTTAGTGCCCTGCTTTTTGCTCCCTAGTTTCATTCCTCGCCTTGTACTGCGGTTTAAGGCCCTTTGGCTCTTGTTTTTGTGTTTTTGTTGCAAAATGCGGGTGCCTTGTCTTATCGTTCATCACTGACTTGCACTGCGTTGTTGTTTGTTATTAGCAGTCACCCTTGTGCGCTGTTGCAGCCTCTTCTTTTCGCCTTTAAATATCTTATCCCGCGTATCAATTCCAGCAGTAGCGGCATCATGCGTTCCCTTCCATTTCCTGTATAAATATCCCCTTTCCGCGATACAAATTCAGTTGAAGTCAGCGCTGTGGTGTCTTGTCTCGCTTCTTCCCCGTTTTTATTCGCACTGTATCGCATTATGGAAAAATACCAACTAGCCCGATCTGCCACTCTTGCAATAAATAAGTGAAACTAAATCAGAATGAAATGAAAATGGAATGGAGACGTCATTAAACCCCAACCCCCTTTTCCATTGATATGAATGCACGATATCACTATACACGAATGCCGTATCAAGGCTCGTTTTTGTTATTAGGACAGTCACACCCAGAAAACTTCGCCCTTGAAATGTGGCCGTGCTCGGAATGGGCTCTGGTCCGGAATTCGGCCCGTACGTAACTGGAATTGTAAGGCTTTTGGATTCGTCATTGTCGGATGGCGTACAGTTCGGCCGGTCTAGCGGTGCACAGGGCCCGCGATGCGGGCTAAAAGAAAAAAATAATCGCTTATTTTTTATTATTATTATTACTTTTTAGGAAGCTGACGAATACTCCTTTGTGTTTTTTTATAATTTTTGTCGTACTGTCCGGAACGATTTGGGAAAAGCAGAAATGCCAGCACAGAAATGTGAACATAGTTTTTCTTTCAAGCAGACAGTAGGCTTAACTTCGCCAAACACAGGTAATCCTAGCTTACCTATGGCAGCTCTTCGGTACCTACTCCTATATCTTTTGTCCTGCTGCATGTTTAGTCTCCCGGTGTAAATACTAAGCCGACCGGAATGTTTAAACTAGCGTGCGCAGGTATAACTGCAGTATGCAGGTGTTGTAGCTTGGTCAAAAACTTACATTGACGGCTTAATATTCATGCAATGTAACGTCCGGTGAAATTACTTTTCTGAAAGAGCCTTCCAAGTGAAATAAGCCTGCTGAATTCTCTATGCTTTCAGAGGGTCGCTTGGATCGAGCTCTTCCAGCAAAGCGGTAGCCCAGATCCAGAGCAACGTACGTCTTTATTTCGTGTTTGGGGCAGTTAGCACTTCCCGCTTATGCACCCAAAAAAAAAACCCACCGATAGCAAGTATTTGATGTGGAGGAATAAGCCGTCTCAAGAATGTCACAAGCCGATCGAATACTGCTCACCAAACTCCGGGGAGGGAGTGTTGCCACCTTAGAGTCGCGGGTTACCAATTTTCCCACAAAGGAATCACATCGCCGGGCTGAGTTCTTCACAGGTACGGAAAGAAGAGAAAATTGCTAAAAGAAAACCAACGTGCGCACCCACCTCATCTTTTTTTGTTTTTCTGTTTACCAAGCCGACTTCCTTAACGATTGTTCCGGCTTGAGCGCCTTTGCCGGCCCCTTTTCATTTGTGTGGTATACTTGAATGCATTAAGCAGTTCACCTCTGGTGGGGTTGCCGGCAACGGGCCTGGGCCACAAAGTGGGGCCAGAGAAGTGCTCTTGCGCCGACGTGGCAGCCAATCGCCAAGTGTCCACATGCTGGCCGAGTAGCGTCAGCGTCATGAATGAACCGCTGCGTGCAGAAGCTCGAGTGCGTGACGAGCTGCGTAAACATCAAGACGCTGAAACGGAGGAGGGCGGATCGCAGCAACCGGATGCATACGGGGCAGAACCAGTGAATACATTAGTTGCATTACTTCGCACTTGTCGGGTCACAAAAATCATTGACACACCTGACACCTTGTGACCTTGTGACGCACAACACGTAGAGAACAGAAGAGAAATGTGACAATGCAGACGTTGCCATCTTTCTGCGACGAGATCCGTCAAAACTACAATACACAAGCAATGAAGCAAAAGCATTCAGAGCAAATGCAAGCACTCCAAAGTAACAAGGAGAAACCAGCAGCCTTTGTTCGTGTGTATTACCGCGGCTATATTCGCCATAACATTTTTTCATGCGGCCTGTATCGAAAAGTGGTAGCCACGGCAGGGATCCGTTTCTGCATTCTAGCATAGTAAGCAGCGGAACGCCAAAGTCACTGAGCTAGTGCCGGAGCTTCAGCGTTGCTAGCAAACGACTTTAATTGCAACCCTTTCACTTTAAAGGGACACTGAAGAGAACTCTATCATTTTTTTTTGTTAGCAAAATCTGATACTTCGGCATTTCATGGCTTTGTTGCCGCTTGTCCGGGCGCGAAAGATGCATTTATTTCAAAGAAATTTGGATTCGAAGTTGAGAAAGTTTTTCCCGCCGCTCTGATTCAAACTCGAGAACTCTTATGACGACACGGAGAACTCTTATGACTTCACAGAACGTAGTGACGTGATAAGTGACGTAAACGCAGACTCCGTGATTTCTGACGGCTAGCGGTGCGGTGCGCAACCTTCTTTTGCCAGCCTCAGAGATTCGTGGCTCCATGAAGTAAGGAAAATTCCTCCAAGGTGGCGCCTCTTGTCCTAGGAAGTCATCACGCTTGTACTTGCGAGATTGGCCTGTGGCGGCGACACCTGTATTTTGGTTCTTGCTATTTACTACATTACAAGAGCTTTGTTTTCAGTAAGAGTGGCGTTTTTGTGATCAGGAGCTGCTATTCTCTCGATACAAGCCAACTTCAATTTCTCCTCAGTGTCCCTTTAATATGTATTATTATGCTTGTATATATAACTTGCTCTCTACTTTCTTGCCGCAATTTTCAGAATGTCAGTTATGCACTTGTCATACTCAATCACTTGTTACTATACGAACCCAGGCAGCTCACACAATCCGCCCAAAATTGGAAATGTATAGGCAAAGGATAGTCCTACAAAGTGTAAGAGTGAAGGCAACCATTTCCAATATTTGGCTAATTACCAGTGCTGCTTGGAAAATGTCACTGCATTTATGCCATTTGTTTTGACGGAAAACTTGCAGAACCTACGTATAGTAAATTTTCGAGCAAACATCATTACTGCAAGAGTACAAAAAAAAATTAGGCTCTGGATTAGCTCAGCTACTCCAGGATATACAAAGCGAAAGCTGCCGGAGTTCATTTTCATTGGCATTGACGTTGACGACGTTCTAGACTTCGATTAATTTTATTAAATGAACGGAGCATAACTAACTCCCTGGATAAGTGGGCGCCTCAATCGCACTTTGAGTTACGTGGCGGTGGTGATATAGAGGTGTGGGCTGCATGCATTAGCGCTGACAACGTTGTGGCAGACATGCGGCACTGCAGCAATAGGCCACAGCGTTCATTGGGTGACCGACCTCTCGCGATCAATCATTAACTGCCACCTACTAGGGCCCGCTGCCTATCCAGTGGGCGGAGCGCACTAAACGTTACAGACGCCAAGCCGTGTCTACTTTCCCGATACGCAGCAGCTTTCGCTCTCTAACCAGGTTCAACAGCAGTTAAGCCACAGCTAATTTTTTTTATCCAGCTAAGGCTTGGTTAGATCACGCGGTCAGGCAGCACCTGCTCCGCAACTGTGCAGCCCCGGCGCAGCCACGGCGAAGATTCGGCTCGCCGGCGCGGCGAAGTCACATGATGCGTTGGTAAGACAGCGGCGCAGAAAGGACGTTCATGGTCAAACGTTAGGCGATGGCGAAATCGCTCCGACGATAGTAAAAGCTTTCGCTTTTGAAGCGTTTTCAGTACTGCTTTCTTTCGATGAAGTTTTGTTTGTCTCGGCCCTCATGTACTCGGCCAGCACGATTTAGCGATCTGGACGCCAATATTTTTTTCTCCAGTGTCAGGCAGAGCAAAACAGTAATGCGTTGGGCATGCCTGCATGCTCGTGTCGCTGCCCCAGGACTGCGTAGCGGTAGAACTGGCGTTCGTGTGTTGGCCTGCTGAACCCTGTTTTTTCTTATGCCTCGTGCACATTCCTCTTGAAAGCAATCTTTATAGTTCACAAGTGTTGCTCGTTGGGCGACTTGATGATTCATGATAATAGAGCAGCGCGTAACAAAACAGGACAAAAGGAGGAACACAGAACGGCGAGCTATTATTATTCTTTAGAGTTAGGTGTCAATATTATTAATTCCTATGCTGTAGTGACCTGCTGTCATACATGCCGAGGTGCAGTATTTCGTGAACCACAGCTGTAATGCAGATTCCGTGTTGGTTGCTTCTTTGGTGAAGTAGGCTTTCCACAAAGATGTCCAACGCTTTCGTTTGTGTGATATTCTGTGGTCTAAGAGGCCGATTACAGCTCTTCACTTTCTTTCGCTGGTTCTGGGGGCTTTGAGAAAATGGCACTGGAATTTTCGCCACTTGGTGATCGAAGACCCGATGTTACAAAATCCAGCCTTGACTTAATCTCTCAAAGATAATTAGCTCGCTGACCCTCTCGACGCTTATTGACCGCACCCATTTGGTATGAATTGTACACTGAGATCAAGATGTCGAAATTCTCGCCTTGGAAGGAGAAGAGAGTATTTTCTTTTTGAGAGCACTTTCTGAATGCTGCCTTTGTCTACGTCGTGGTTCACCATGTCATTGTCCTTGGCAGCGTCAAGGGCCAGCCGAACTCGGCTGATAGGCATGGTAAGTGGCAGCTTTTCTGGTGCGTGGGCACTGTGTGCATATGAGGCCCCTGCTCATTCGATGTACATAAGTGGCTACTGCCTAAAAAGTCCGCATAAATGACTTTCAAGGCGAAGGGTCATTGAAGTGCCTGTGCTCAAAGGCTGCTGTTCTCAATTCAAAGGAAGATAAGACGGTTCCCTCTCTGGATAAAGAAAGCTCAGCGCCCACTAAACCCGTCTGACCGTTGGGCGGCACCAGTGAAGGGACTAAGCTCTTGTCATTATCGAGGAGGGTGGGCGTTCTAGATTCTGCCTATAATTATTGTGCGCGCGCCGCTTCATTCCATTCTCTCATTGGTGCTGTAACCCTACTCCAGGTTTGGGCTCCAACCTCGCCTCTAATCTTTTCAAAGTGATGATGATGTCCTCAGGCTTTGTCAAGCTCTATTTGAAACCTCATTCTTATTCTCCTCTGTCTGTATCTTTACGAGGCAGAAATAAAGGAAGTTGATTTTTTGGCTCAAAACCATCTCATGATTTGATATAACCTTTTCAAACTCTTAAAGCTTTAATTTGTTTGCGCCGTTATTGATCTTTACAGTTAGTTAACGTGTCTACCATCAATACATCTGAAAACTTAATTCTTAACTGCCAGAAAGGACACCCCCATATGTATGAGTTGGGCTTTTATTGATGAAGCTATCTCCACAATACATATCACAAATAAGTCTAATGGAGTTTGGTTTGAAAAATGTAAGTCAGTTACCTCCAAATGCTCAAGCACAAATAAACGTCTCGCCTCTGGCAGCGTGCAAGAGAGCTTGAATATTTTCCAGCATATATTTAAGTTCGCTCCCGGCTGATGCTGCAATGAGCGGTCTACTTTTTGGATGTTTTTTTCCAGAAGCAGCGACACACGATCATTCCCTAAACCATCACTACCTTCACTGAAGTGAAGGCACCTGGCGGGGGTGGGTCTGTGACCGGACAATCCGGATTCCTATATTGCCTGGACAGAGGGTCCATATCGTCGTTCACTTCTTGATGTCATTAGATCAGCCCACCTTTTTTCATTTATTTAGCATCGTTCTCATCTCTCATTTCATAGTATTTAGGCCCTGAGGCAATAAACATCGCTTGAAAAAAAAAGTGTGGTCTTGCCCAGAAAGTTGCAAGTTTGCCTTAAACTCCAACATATCTTTTTTTCTGCGCATCCAGAAGTTTTTGTGGGGCCGGAAAGGCATAATAAATAACACAGGCAAGGAAAGGCTCAGTGTTTTTATTACCTAAGAAAGAATACAAAAATTTGTTTGTTGAAGTTTCGGTCTGCTTACCAATGTGTTCAAGGATGTGCCGCTAATCTATTCACAAAAACACTGATGAAATTGGGTCATCTATTGAGCTCTTATCAGCTCTTAAAAATTTTTTCGTTCTGCCACCAGGCAGCGCTGGTTAACCAGAAGCTCTGGTACCAACTCATTATGAAAACGGCATCATGTGCCTGCGCCACCAGACCATGGCGAGAAAGAGAAGGAAGACAATAAACCGCTGAAGCAAGAAGAAGCCGCCATTATTCTTTTGGAGACAACGACAACAACATCTCTTCGTTCCAGCAGCGGCTCTTTGGTCGTACGATCACCAGAGAGAACATGTACGGCCGACGCGTGGGATCTCCATTCATGCACCCAAGCATCTCGGCTCCGGCGCTTGGCAGGGAGCCTCCGTCGTTCCCTGAACGAATATGGTATCGCAAGCCCTCCTCCGACCCCCGAAGCGGTGAGCATTCAGGCGCATCCTCGCCCACGACCTCACTGCTGCTCTACATGTGGGGCTACGACGAAACCCACGCGCCGAACAGGAACCGGGAACCAGGAGGCTACCCCGATCTCCTGACCACCACATCCGGGTCTCTGTACCGGCGGCGAGTTGCAAGCGACGCGTCCTTCTTCCGCAGAGTGACAGCGTTGGTTTTCGGATTAGCCGTAGTGGCCTGCTTCGCCGCATTGCTGCTAACAGCCGGAAGTCGTTTTCGGCCGGACACAGCGGTTGGTGCATCTGTGGAGAACTCAACCGACCCGGTGCTTACCCTGGGGGAACGCCATTTGCCCTTCCTTCCCCGGCAACCTGTTCAAGACGTAAAGGGCGCAGCGGCCGGATCTCCGCCTCCAACGTCAGCGTCCGTGTCTGATGTTCTGTCTCCGGGAAGAAACGTCGCTTTGTCCCCAGGGCAGAACAATGCTCATGGCCATCCTGTATCTGCAAGTACCACAGGACGTCATGTGAGCCTCCAAGCACGAGAGTCAACTGATCAACGACATCCGGTACGGCTCTACCGCTGAAATAAACGGGAAGAGTACCAACACGTCTGGACGGTCTTCAGGTCACAGCTGTGGAGAGTGAGTGTGGGAAGAAGACCCGAGCTGCGCGAAGAACAGCAGTTACACCAATTTCGTGCTAGTCGCAAAAATAAATTTTTGCGTAAATGCGAAAAACTCCTTGCGGTTTATGGTCGTTTGTTGTGGTTTGTAACAGTTATTTTTGTGTTAACCTTCATAAATTATTTACCGTCCAAGCATTACTTCGAGGCTATGCGTCTAGGCGCGGAAAAGAAGCCTGAAGGAATAGATTTCACTGTACTTTGAGTAACTGGCGTTGCCGTCCAGGCATATCGTAACTGTTTATCTCCTAAATTTATCCATTTGGCTAGTATACCTATATATACGGCATTAGCCCATAAGAGATGTTGTATGGTATGGTATGGTTTCATTTGGTATTGTGCAGTATGGTATGGTAGGGTTTCGTAAGGCATGGTATGGTATGGCAAGTAGGGTATGGCTTGGCGTATTTACCAGCATTATCAAATACAGCGACTAGCCTCGAAACGACTTTGTGGACATCTGCAAAAGTAGCACCTCTGAAGCTATCCGAACCAATACCACAAAGCCAAAAAAATATGCAAGTTTTTACTAACACGTAAAAAATGAGACGGTTGTGTTGTAATAGCTGGCAGTTGCTGTGGAATTCTTTAGCATCACGCGGCACATCCTGCCGCACACTTTCGCACATCTGTTTTAGTGTTCAGTTTCTTTCTCCTCTCCCTTCTAGCCTCAAAATACTCCTTACCTTCTCCAATAAAGGCAAACGCTTCTCTCGCGTGGAAAGTCATCAAGCACACGATGTAGCAGCTCTTAGTTATGGTGAAAACAAGCCGAATACCAAAACAGCCTGGAAATCGAAGCAATGGACAAAACGTCCGAAAGCTGGAACCATTGCATTGACCCACAGAGTAGGAGGGCGGAGTTGCTCACGCTTTGCTTCACTTACGTGGGAATGGTGAACCTGCCGGCTGCCGCTGGACCAAGTGGTCGTGAAGGGCCTACTGGCTGCAACTGGCGGCAGTGCAGTGTTTCGTTCTTAAAATATTTGGCGCCCACAGCTTCCGCTCGCGTAATGTCAGCATTATTTTTGGAACAAAAGCTGTAAATAAAACATTATCTGTGAGTTGGTCACGAGTAGGCGAGGTATGTCACAAAATAAAATCCCCATGCCCGATTACTCCAGAAGAACTGCAGATTGGGCTAGTTGGTGATGCATAGTGGTGGTTCGACAGCGCAACAGCACAAACAGACCAAGTAGGAGACGAGACACACAAACCAGCGCTGAACTTACAACTGATTTTTTATTGGGAAGAAGCACGTCATATATACAGTCACGAAAAAACAGCGCACATGCGCAATGTCAAGAAGACACCTAGTGATAGTAAATGTTAAAAACCGCTTTAAAAGCACGTGTGCATCCGCTGGACCGCTATCCACTATGTAGCATATTCATTTCTAGAGGCGATAATGAAACAGGTGGTGTGCTCACGCATCCTTCACTTTTTCTGATAATATGAAATGCCTCAGCTACTTCTCGAGTGCGCTGGTCAGGATGAGCGAACAGGACATCAGTGTCATCAAAAAACGGCGTGCATTTGCACGCGAAACAATGCTTAGCTAGGTTAGTTTCTTTCTTCGTTACAGAATTAGCGTGCTCCATGAGCCGCATGTTAACGCAGCGGCCAGTCTGTCCTATGTATGTAAGGCCACAGGACAGGGGAATTTGATACACAACGCCTGTCCTGCAGGGAACATATCTATTTTCATGGTTTATGCTGCAAGCATTTCTTCTGCGCCCTTCATGCCTTCTTTGAACCGCCGCCCCCACCCTTTCTAGTTTGTTAGGTGCAGAGAACAGAACATTTACCCCATGCTTGCTCCCCACCCTTTTAATCCGGTGCGACAGCTTGTGGACATATGGCATAACCACTACCCTTCTCCTTTCTTCCGAACCCTTTTCCAGACCCGAGGTACTTGCAGACAATTTCAGGGAACGGCGGACTTTGTCTGCACTCGAAACGAGAACTGAGTCCGGGAAACCAGCTTCCCTACATCTGTCTGCCTGGGCTAAGAGACTGGGCATCATTTTATGATAACAAGATTTGTTTACTGCCATGCCTAAGCATCCCGTAACGATACCGCTTTTTACAAGCTTTGAATGAAAGGACCTGTAATTCAAAAGAGGCTTTTCACTCCTGGGTGAATACTAGCTGCCAACAGACATGGTTCGATTCGAAAGACAACTTTAAATCAAGGAATTGCAACACTGTTTCCTGAGGGACTTCATGTGTGAACATCAGCCCCGACCCATTCCGTGCAAAAACATCAAGAACATTTGACACAAATTCTGGATTCACGGACCTAGCCAGTACCAGGTAATCGTCCACATAACGAAAAATGCGTATACAACAAACCGGCTAGATCAGTCTCAACTTTGATATCAACCCGGCTTAGATAAATGTTACTGAGAATGGGGGCTGCCTTCGCACCTATGCACACACCCGATTTTTGCATCTAAAGTTGGCCATCCCACTCAACAAACGTGTTACTCAGGTAGTAGGTTAACAGTTCCAGAAAGGATCCTGTCGTGATTCCACACTCATTTTGGAACACGCATTCATCGTTGTCCTCCGTGATACATTGCTGAACATATTGGATTAGTTCATAGTGTGGAAGAGAATAAAACAAGTCAACCACATCGACGCTAAAACCATCACATAGTGCTGGGCTCTCATTTCGGAGGAAATCAGCGACTGCCTCAGAATTTGGTAGGAGAAACGGATCCTTTACGCGAAGTGACGACAAATGTTTGCACAGATAGGTAGACACAACCAACTGCCAAGAATTGCGCTCAGATACGATTTCCCGGAAATGAACGTTAGGCTTGTGCGTCTTAGCAATAAAGAAAATTTCTAGCACCGAGTGTTCAGCTTCCCTCACTTTCTTTGCCATACCTTCTAGCTCAAACTTCCGAAGCAAAGTCACTGCCCTCTTCTTGCTCAGCACCGGATTCCTAGTGACACTTTTGAGGTTCTTCATAACTGCTTCATGGGCCTTTTCAGAAAACTGGTCCTCTGACATTACTACAAAGAAACCCTCCTTGTCCGACTGGACTGTGCGCAAGCGGTTATCGTACAGATAGTCGACTAATGAGCGAAACTGATTATACTTCCCCTTCGAACTAACGCATCTAGAGACGGCATCAATGCACTCTGACTCGCATTTAGGTCGGTCTGCAGCTGGGGCTTTGGAAGAGACATCTCGTGCAAGTGCCAACCTTTCGACGGTCATCATGCCCGATTCTAGGCGAAACTTCGGTCCAAGACGTAAAGTTTGTGCATGCCTTGGATCCACGGCGATGTCTCCAAGTACCAAAAGCTTCCCTCCCGCGGAAGAACGCCTCTTGGCTTTGGGAATGGAAGACCGGACGACGTTCCACAGGAATTCCGTAAGCTGGTCTGTAGTCCTACACCAATCACGAAAAACACGTTGGTTCTGGCGAGGTGTCCCGCTGGCACATCTTGAACACAACACATCCTTGAAGAATCTTGCCTGGCGCATCCATTCACTTCGAAGAATCTTGCAGACCCTCTTCGTGTGCCCCGTGGATGGTCTCAGCCAACCGCAAAGTGCCTGTACATCATGAGGGCAAATGTCTTGCCGACAGTGCCACGAAGCAGTGCGTGCCCGGCACTGATTTTTGATGACACTGATGTCCTGTTCGCTCATCCTGACCAGCGCACTCGAGAAGTAGCTGAGGCATTTCATATTATCAGAAAAAGTGAAGTATGCGTGAGTACGCCATCTGTTTCATTATCGCCTCTAGAAATCAATATGCTACATAGCGGGTAGCGGTCCAGCGGATGCACACGTGCTTTTAAAGCGGTTTTTACCATGTACTCTCACTAGGTGTCTTCTTGACATTGCGCATGTGCGCTGTTTTTTCGTGACTGTATATATGACGTGCTTCTTCCCAATAAAAAATCAGATGTAAGTTCAGCGCTGGTTAGTGTGTCTCGTCTCCTACTTGGTCTGTGTGTGCTGTTGGGCTGTCGAACCACCACGATTACTCAATATTGTGGAGCGGTCTTCCCGATGGGTTCCGTTTTGTTTCTCGTTTTTCTTCATTCTCCACTGCTTCAAAACAGCATTCTACCATCCCTTACTTAATTCTTGATCGTTATCTTCCTGATTCGTACCGAGAATGCGGATTATATTTCAACGCGGTGGCGTTAAGGGTCCGGCGTCGGTGTTTTCGTTGTAACGCGACAGTCAGCAGGAAGCACATAGTCTTGCAGGCCCACGGAATCGTACTCGATTCTCCAGATTACGAGGCGAGCACGCTACCACTCAGCCGCCGAACCGCGTTGCTTCTTTACGAATAAGGGTGCGCCTAGTGTATGCATTGCCTTACGACTGTGAGCTAATGAGTAGGTGCATCATTAGAAAGAAACTATAATTACGGAAGCAATGGTTAAGCAAGTAGCAAAGTATATTTTAGCTCATGTTCCGCTTTCTTGGATGGATGGATGGATGGATGGATGGATGGATGGATGGATGGATGGATGGATGGATGGATGGATGGATGGACGGACGGACGGACGGACGGACGGACGGACGGACGGACGGACGGACGGATGGATGGATGAATGGATGGATGGATGGATGGATGGATGGATGGATGGACGGACGGACGGACGGACGGACGGACGGACGGACGGACGGACGGACGGATGGATGGATGGATGGATGGATGGATGGATGGATGGATGGATGGATGGATGGATGGATGGATGGATGGATGGATGGCCGAACCCTTTAAATCGGGCGGTGGCTTAAGCCACCTAGCCATGACATGAAATTTTACTCTTGTCTTGATTTTAGCCACCAATCAGATCACCTTCGCTTGGTTACTTCTACCCGCTTAAAAAGTCTACTTTCCCTTCAATGTCCTTAAACCCCAATGCCTTGGATAAATCAGCCCCGCTGCTTTCCACTGTAAGGTGAAGCCCTTTACAGCAAAGTATCAAGTGTTCTGCCGTTTCCTGCTCCTCTCCGGACGCAACGCACAGCCTATCTCGTGGTACCTGACTCTATACGTCTTAGTTCGCAAAACTCCCGTCCTGGCCTCAAACAATAAAGAGCTTTTCCTTCAATTATCATAGATATTTTCTTCAGCAATTTCCTGCTTAAAGATGGTGTATGTTCCCATGCCAATTTCGTCAGCATCCCTGTTTTCGACAGAGCTCTCTCTGTTTCTTTGACCTTTTTCTTAACCGATAATTGCTGATTTGCCACCCTACTGCTGTCCAGATATTTGCTTGTCAATTTTTTAGTTCTCTTTCTCCATTGCGTGTCAACATTCCTTATGTACAGGTATCTGAAAACTTTCCTAGGCCACCGCTTTTCCCCGATTTTTCTCAATCGCTCCTCAAATGCTATCTTACTGCTAGCTTCTCTGCTCTCGAACGACGCCCATCCCATATCACCCTGTACCCCCTGATTTAATGTATTGCCATGGGCTCCCAAAGCTAGCCTCCCTACGCCACGTTGTTTGATTTCTAACCTCGCTTGAACATCTGGTCTGATGCACAGGACAGCACTAGCGAAAGTCAGGCTAGGAACCATCACCTCTTTCCAGATCCCTCTGACCACTTCATACCTATTGTAATTCTACAGTGCCCTATTTTTCATGACAGCTGCATTCCTGCTAGCTTTATTCATTATATATTTTTCATGCTCTGTCGGATACTAAGCACCGTTATTTATCCATACCCCAAGATACTTGTGCTCATCCACTACTTCTAGCGTGAACTCCTGTATTCTATTCTCGCCGCCCTCATCATTAAATATCATGACTGCAGATTTTTCCTTACTAAACTTGAAACCTAATCTATCTCCCTCTGTACCACATGTATATCAACTTTTGCAAGTCTTCCTTGTTGTCAGCCATTAGCACTATATAATCCGCGTATATTAGACCCGGTAATGACTGTTTAATCCATTCCCCTTGCTTGAAAAACGAAAGGTTGAAGCCTAATCCGCTCCTCTCTAGCTTGGTCTCCAACCCTTGCGCGTACAACATGAACAACAAAGGAGACAGAGGACATCCCTAACTAAGCCCCCGCTGTATCTATACAGCCCATGATAAATTTTGTTCCCATTTTATGAGCCCTCTGTTACCTATATATATATATATATCATTTAAAAGCTTAATTACACTTTCTTCGCCTGCGATTTGAGCGCCGGCATGCGGCGCTTTTTTGGAACATCCCGCTATCGTACGGCGCTACCACAATAGAAGGCGCGCGGGCAGTATAACGCATCGGATGCAAGGACGCGAAGTCGCGAAGTAGACGCGCTTCTGGAACACATGTGCGATCAATGCGGTACAGTCTACCAGTACCGGGCACTGGTATGAGTCGTTGTTTTCTGCAAGTGCGGACGGTGCATCTTCGTCTGCTCCTGCTCGTCGACCGGGTCGCCCACGTAAGACTGAAGCTGAGAAGGCAGAGACGACGGCTAGGCGTGCCGACGCAATGAGGGTTAGGCGGCGCGAAAATGCTGAAGCCGAAATAGGGGCTATCGCGTACAACTCTTAACTTTTGGGCGTGCCTCCTGCGCGCTTGGGCGCCCATGCGCCGGCCAGATTAAGTCAGCGCATGCGCGACGCGTCAGCCGCCGCCTGACGTGTCCACGACGCTAGGAGCCGAAGCCGAGAGTGCCAGATATTCGACGCACGCGTGCTATTTCCGGCGCGCCAGCATCGACCAATCAGTGGGCGTTCTGCTTGTGTCTTCCGGAGCGGGTTTGCCAAGTACGTTTTGACCGAAACGCAGAGCGCAACAGGGAGCGTACTCGCGCATGCGCATGGAGTTGTGTACTGATTTTTTTTTTTTTTGCGCGGTGGGGCGCGCACGGCGCGTATGATGCAGAGGTGTCTATGGAGTCGGCCCTTTAAAGCCGAAGCTTAAGCGTCATTGCAATTTTTGTTACATCTAGGCACACCAACATCAGCAAATCCTAGTAGGTAGCCCCATATTGTATCCCATTGAACACAAAAATTGCCGAACACCGAGCAGGACAAGATCAATATATGGGATATTTATGATTCGGTGACAGATTGGTGATGAAAAGAATGTGTTCCTTCTAGTAAAAAGGAAGTCGAATCAGCAGTTTTTTTTTCAGATGGAAAAAGTCCAGCTGATTAGGCTTTCTATGCCTTTCGATTTTTGGACAGACCCCAGAGTGGAGAAGGGTGACGGATCGGGCTAGGTGGTGCGTATCTGCGTTTTCGAAAGAGCTGCAATCAAGAACACAGAGACAAGGACGTCGGTTCGTACTTGTGTGTCTCTGTCTGCGTCCATGTTTTTTGCAGCGCTTCCCACAGTCGTTATGTGGCATTTGTTGTTTGGACAACCACGACAATATTGTCGGGTGACCAGTGGTATTCATGTAGGGTGAATGCGTTAGCATGCGGGCTCCTATTCCGTGAGCTCACTACTTGTGGCGCCCTCTTTGGGCTGTGCCGCTGACTAGCACGCCCTCCGCGGATTTGTGGCGCCCTCTCTGCGCTGCTGCTCATACTGTGGCGCAGCGCGAGAGGCTGGCAGCTTAACACAGGGAACAAAGACTGCTTACACGTTTTCTAGCTTTTTTTAAATCATTTGAAACTACTGGTTGAAATCTCTTTCGGGTGTGGAGTTCTCACCTGGGTATCGTTACGACAGAAAGTTTCGGAATATTTCGGGTAAGTTCAGCTTCATGTTCGCTTTATGTTCGTCTTCAGCTCCACTACGGTATCCAGGCGATTTTCGCCTTTATTGGTCGATAATTGAAGCAAAAAGCTTTTCATGTTGAAAATTTCTTGTGTGCCGATTAAATTTGAGCAATCAGTTATCGTTAATAGGTTCCAGTTAACATCTGGGCGTGAAAAAAGAAAACAAGAGGTGCCTAATAGAGGGCTCCGGAAGAACCTTAAAGCACAGTTGAGCTGAGAGAGAGTTAACGCTCCTTTCCTTTCTTGGTAATCAACTTCACTGCCTCCCTCACAGAAGCCTGGGACCTGCTTAGGACCCCCGCGGACCAGAACACACAAGGCCATAGTTTGGGCCGGCCGAGCCATTCCTGGTTGCCTGCAAAACAAACACCTGCAACTCAGCTTAAAGTTATCGGATAGTTTCGAAATAATAGGCACTATGTTTCGAACTTATACGCCGGCATATTGAACTAAGCGTTCTCCGTATGCACTGTGAGAGGCAAATTTAAATTTTCTTTATTTCATCTCTAGTGGTACGGTACTGCTATAAAAAAAATGACATGGTAGAGGAGTATTGGAATAATAATATGTGCCAATGCACACATGTTGTAATTAGGCATGTGTTCAAATGAGAGTACTCGATGCTCCTGATAGAGAATATTGTGGCTAGAATTTGGATTCATTTCCTCTTACCGGCAATGCTGTCATCTGCAGCGTGGCTGCTCCTGCTTTCGTCGTCGAATTCAAGTCAATTTCTTCGGCATTATCAAATACATAAACGTTATCTGTATTTGATGCATAAGAGATGTGAGAGGTGCAGGTTTATAAGTTTGTTACACGGGAAAAAACTCTGTGAGCTTTCAGATGCGCATTTTTGGCGTCTGATAATTCTAACCAGATAAGCGATTAAGAAACATTAAAGCAGCATTCACATCTGATGTCGATGGTCCTCATATTCGCAATATGACGTTGCCTCATGAAAAAAAAAAGAGTTGATCGCTTAACACTGGTTAATTATTCGTCTAATTATTGATCAAAACGCATACACATTATTATAGCCTTGCTGTGCACTCTACCGCCACAAACCGTACCAACGAATCTCTCACAGTTCTTAGAATACAGTTCTCTATAAAAGTAAATCACTGTATGAATCGTACCTATGTTATGTTCATATCCGTGACCATAATGAACTTGTTTCTCACTATTCGCTTTTTTTTTTCAAAAGTATGCAACACCAGGCCAGCAGACAGCCCCTCAGGTACACCTTTCTGAATCTTTTCTTTCATAATAAGCGACTTTCCCTTTGACAGGTCACTAAATGTTTTTCTCACTGCGTGCCAAATCTGCGATGAAGAGAAGACAAGAGAGACGAAGATTGCTGGAAGAAGAAGCCGTGCTTTTTCAATAACGGCGCCATGTACGGCCGACGCACCGGTCCTACCTTCCTGCATCCCAGCATCTCGGCCCCGGCATTGGGCAAAGTGCCGTGGACGTTTCCAAGCCGAATATGGTACAACAGGCGTTCGTCCGACTCCACGAGTGCAGAACGTTCGGGCGCCTCCTCTCCGACGACTTCGCTGCTCCTCTACATGTGGGGCTACGATGAAGCCCACGCGCCGACCAGGAACGCGGTACCAGGAGGATACCCCGACCTCCTGACCAACACGTCCGGAGCTCGGCAGCGACGGCGCCTGTCCTCTGACGCCTTCTTCTTTCGTAGAACGACGGCACTGGTCTTCGGACTGGCCGTCGTGACTTGCTTCGCCGGGCTGCTGCTGACTGCTGGAAGCCGCTTCCGCGCAGGTACAGCAAATGGAAGCACGACGAGGCCTGTATTGTCGGCAGAGGAAGAACGTTCGCTCCTTCCGTTCCTGCGACCAATGGACAAGGTAGAAGGCGGTGCTGTTGGATCGGCACTTCAAGGATCAGCATCTGGCGTTGGTGTCCTTGCACCTGGAACAAATGGCGCGCTGCCCACCGGAGAGAAGTATCGCCAGGACACTGCCGGTGGGCCTTCCGTCCTCTACGCGCAGGGCAGTCCTCCCGTTCAACGGCAGCCACCGGTTACTACAACACGACCTCTTGGCATTCCCGAGGAAAGAAAGTCGACTCGGCGGGAGCATGCTGTGCGGCTTTACCGATAACGTAGCGGCTTGTCCTGCGCGATGTCCAAGCGTACTTCAGGTCGCAGCTCATTCGAACGAACGTTGGACCGCTTATGTCGACAGTGCAAAATAAATTTTCTGCCGGAAGTGGTCGACCTTCGCCAGATTTCTGTGGCTCAGCCACTTGGGTGAGAGAAAAAGCCGCAATGAAGAAATATCATCGCCTTAATTGCTGTTGAAATTATCCCATGCTTCCCTCGAGCACTCTCAGTGCTGATGCATATTTATGCTGCAATGAATTTATTTGCTGCAGTGATTCTTGTTAGATTATTACGACACTTGAAAACAGAACGAGGCTCTAGGTTGTCATCGTAAAAAGCAACAATCGAATAACTGATGTTACCACCGAAATAATAAATGCACTAGACTACGTGCGCGCCCTGACTGCAGGCTTCATAGTATTTTTCTTGCGTGCGGTTTTACTCCACACAACCCCAGCCCTAATTGTGGAGCGTACACTTTTCTTGCATAGCAATGGTATCAATATGAGCCTAAACTTCTGGCGACATCGGAACAGCCTTGTGCAAGGGAGGTTAAATGACGAAGTAAACGTATCTCATGTCATCGTCAATTTGTTTTTGACGGTCTCAACCGCATTTACAGGCGACGAACAGTCGAGTCTCCCACTGCAAGTTTCTAATGAAAAAAAGCGTGTAACTAATGGTTTTTTACGCCTGAAACTACTCTATGCATGTCTAATGACCCGATATAGTTGAAGATCTGCACGTTAATTCAGATGTAAACTGCGCTCCGAAACGAGGCTCTTTCCCGTCTCAACCCGTCTCAACTTCACGTAAATTAACAGCTGGTGGAGCCGTCTATGAACTTATCAGCCACTTATTGATGAAGTCATCAAACTATTTATTTCCCCGCTATGTTCGTGTTTTAAGCAGCGCTGAGCTGTTTCTCTGAATGCTTTAGATCGCGCGGTAGTCTCCTGATGTTCGAATTTTGGCCCGATCAGAGCGCCAGATTTTACACAGAGGTTTTGCGGAGAGTTTCTCAGCTTGCATAGCCAAAATATCTCCGGTGCAGACAGCGTGTAGCGTTTTAATGCGAGCCAGATATTCAGTTCAGAAGTCGACAAGGCGTTCCTCTTACACCGACGTGTGATAAGCCTCGGTGCCAAACTTACGACGTCAAGTTCAATAAGGGAACGACCAAGGATTCAGAGTCACCACGCCGGGTGCATTTACTGCACTGTGGCAAAATTGAAAGTTACGGCTGTACCGTAGGAGGGGGGGGGGGGGGGGCAAAGTGCTGTTAGCAGTCGCTTCACAAAACTACGAAGCTTTGTCTTTCAGGTGCGCAGTGTTCACAGCCTTGTGGCACTGTGCGACTGTCGTGTACAAGTCAAAGTGGCCGATACAAATGCAAACAGGCTTATTACGCAGAACAAGAAAAATACGAAAAAAATGTAATCAAAATGTTTGACACGATCTCTGACATCCTTGCCTAATGGGGAGCCAGCTGAGCCTGCACAGCATTTACCCGATACGCGAACACATTTCTGAGAGCACCCTATCAGTTTTTAGTCATTAATGGAGACGTTATTATTTCTCAGTTATGGCAACGACGTATCATTTAGTGCCACGTTTGCAAATAGTGGTTTCTTAGTCTAAAGAAACTAAGAATACCAAAGTTACTACGCAGTGCGCATGTCATGGCAAGGGCGCTAAGCTCTGCATCTGCTAAAGCGATAAAGCAGCGTCATGAAATTTGTATAACGCCCCAACCTGTATCATTGGCATGACACACACGCCTGGACGATAATGTTAGGGTTTTACGTGCTAACACCGACCCTATATTCAGGAGCTCTTCACACTGGAATTCTCCGCAAAGGAGCGGAAGCACGTATTGCGAGGTCATCGCGCCCGTTTCTTTTGAGTCCACCTAGTAGCGTTAATCTTGCTCATGACGCTACTGCACCTACGGACATCAACGCGTATTCGTATCACGGCAGTAGCACAAACACAGACGCACTGTATTAGCATGAGAAGTAATGCTTGCGCTCTCTCTACTCTTCTTGCTCGCAGCGCGACATTGGCTGCAGCGAGCCGAAACGTCATATGCTCTCGACCACGACGACCGACGCTCGCGTCTCAAGCGTACATTCCGGTGTGGCTGCGCGTCGCACGCGACGCGATTTGCATGGATCTCCTTCGCTTCGGTGGCTCACAAAGAATTGACTGTGAACCCACGGAAATGAGACGTGTTTCTCGAGTTCACGTGTTGCCAGAGGCGGACGTCAATGTTCTCTCTCCCGCGTGAGGGCTTCCGCCGAGGCCGACGGTCGTGGACTTCGTTCAGAGCACCCAGAAGAAGCCGGCAACCCGAACTTCGGAACAAGGTACGCGCGTTGTGTTTTTTTCCTGTAACGGCCTGCTCAGCCTTTGCTTTGAAAACGACTGATGGTTGATGAGTTTTGTTCTGCCACCTAACCTATAGCAAAACTCCTTTGCGTGATCATGTGTCAGTGTGGGAAGAAAGTTTGAAGAAAAAAACGGGAAAAGGTGCGCGCTCTGCCATGTAACTCCGCTTCCTGAGGTCTCCGCAGCCGTAGTGTTTGTTACCGTTCCATGCGATACTAAATAGTACCGAAAAAGCTGAACCTGCGGCGTCTTGAAATGCAATCTGTCGTCGAGGGCTTACAGGCGTCCACCTAGTCTTTTTAGCGGCGCTGTCTGGCATCTGCCCTCAAAGCTCAATCCCGCTAGAAAAACGGTGGCGTAACCCACAGCCAGAGGCTGCTTGCATCGGCTCTCTCACGACGTGTACTGAGCGTCGAAGGGCTTTCAAGCCTTAACCATAAACCGTCACTTCTCTCGTCGGTGATCTTAAAGGGCAACTGAAGGGGGTTAGGTTCCGATGAGTTTAAACGAGCCGAATGTGCGAAATTTGCAGCTAAAGCATTCGAAATCTTTTTCCGCTAGAACTTCAAATGGTGACGTAATCGCCGACTAAAGGGGCGTCGGCGTTCAGGCTTCTCTGCAGTGCGCAGAGACAGGCAGAGGCCGCAATGATGACGTCACGTACGGCGGCGCTAAGCTTCCAGCGAAGACGCGGTTGTTTCAAGGAAACGAATGCCACCGAAGGTAAAGCTCACGAAGCATTGTTGGGGGATTAGGGGGGGGGGGGGGGGCATCTGAAGACGCAAGGCAGCATGTAGACGAAGGCAGCGGTCATCTGATATTTCGGCAACAGTGACGTCAACGCGAGTCTTCCGCGCTCTTCTTCAGCACAGTGAGGACAAGCATGAGCATCATGATCGTGGTTGTAATGGGTGATTGCGTCATCACTTTAAATGCTGACGCAGAACTACTTTGCATGATTTACCTAGAAACTTCATAGATTCAGTTCATGAATAACCTCGAATCCTCGAAAAGCCATTTCACCTTCCCTTCAAGTCGTTTTCAGTTGCATTTTTCTTTTTGGTAGCCCATCATTCGTCGAGTCCGGGAAGTTGTGCGAACTTATATTATTTCCTGAATGGGGTAAGGCCGGCGTATGTATTCGTTTAACAACACTGTGGCAGTTATTTGGGGAAAAACTGCCTATAACAGGCAACGCCATTAATGAAAGCGTGTATGAAAAATAATAAAAATGTCGTGCTTGGTTCTCTGCCCTTCTGAAACACTTCGGTGTTTCAGTAAGTTCTCCATCCTTAATCAAAAGAGTATGGCTCTAAGCGCAGGCCTCACTAAGAATTATAATAGCAGCGCTGGATTCTCGGTTGACTTGCGACACTATGACTGTGCTTGGACAGCAAAGCAAAATACACTCCTTGTTGAGGCATCAACACTTCCTCAAAGACTCCTTTAAATACTGCTTCTCGCATTTTTTCTCTATGATTTTATAAAACACAGAGAACGCGCACGTAATGTGTAATAAGCAAATTCCACTCTCGGCAGGGCGTTTTATCTGACGTTACCAATGTGCTTCTTCTAAACGGCCTCCTTTAGAAGCAGGCTTTTGTGCATTCTTTGCGCATTCCTGTGTGCGCTATTAGGTCATGACTAGCATTTGTTTCTTTTCTCGACGCAGTGTCGCCACTCTCGCCTGAGTCCTGGTCAATGCGAGCGCCACCAACGAGACGCGGAGCAGGAACTTCACTATGGCAACTCATATCACCCATTTCCTTCAAGGTACGTCGTCTTCTGACCGTCTTTGAATGCAGGCTGTTTCGCAGAGGCTTCTTCACTCCATCGCCTTCTGCTTTAATTTCCTTCCATTTCGATGTTTCGTTATCGCGCCGTAATCTTTGGTGCATGTTTCACTTCTAAATTTATAATATGGTCGCGATTGTTCTTTTCTATTTCTGCGCAGCTTGTCGCCACCGACGAATAGAACGCGCAGCCAAACCGACATTCCGCCTACTCTTATCGCGTTCATTGATGTGGCAGTTTAGGAAATTCAGATAAAAGCGTGCCACTCACGTGCACAGTCTTTTCCGTCCGACACACGTTGCGCGTTTAGTCGTAGGAGGTTGAGGTGCCTGAGAGGAGGGCAAAACCCCGAGAGAGAGGCAAATAAACAGCAGAGGCCACAGAAGGCTGCGTAGGGCGCACTTAAGAGATCAGTATAATGCAAAAAGCGCTCTCTGATCATTCGCTGCTCCGAGGAAAAGAATCGGCCGCTGCCAAACCCCTCTAAGTCTCACGACAGCAGGCGGAAAATTTTCGGGAGTGTTCGCAGTCCTTCCGGCGTTACCGTTATAACCCAGGGCCTCCTTGACAATGTTCTCATTGGACCACAGACGTATGACCGTACCAGTTGCGAAACCCCGGCAATTGTCCGTGCATCTAAATTGGGCGGTCGCATCGGACCGTAATCTGAAAGTTATGTGACTGTCGCGGCACCAGATGGCAGTAAAATAAACTGTGTACGAGTTGTGACCTCCGAGGCAGTTGGTAAACCCGGCGCCGTGCAGCAATGAAATCAGTGAAATGTGCAGCAATGAACACGCATAGGTATAACGGTCCGACAGCTTAGTTAAAAACTATAGCAAACATAATCTTTGTGTGCCTTTGAAATTTTGACAACCGGCGACAGTTTTTATTGACTGCTCCTAGCTACCACCTCTATGTGTAACCTCTGCTATGTCGCCTATCCGAAAAACCAGATTTTGAAGCAAACATTAGCGAGTGATATAATTATAGATCCATTTCACAACTAATGAATTCGGGAGTTTTCAGTAATAGCATTCTACGACAACAATTCTGTAATTCGGAGGCAGTTACACATACACTTACCGCTGAAATAACCCCGGTGGCGATGACCAAAATTATGGCAGAAAAGATCGCGTTCTTTTGGGTAATAAGTCGGTTGAATATGAACGGAACTGAAGATATGGTATGAAATGTAGTTAAAGAAAAATAAAACACAAATTTTTTCGCCTATATCCCGTGGTAAGTCGGTTGTTGTGGGGAGCCCTCTCCCTACCAGCGCGCACCACGTTCGAAGGCAAACGAATATGAGGGCGGCTGGAAAGGTAGTATAAGTGTAATTTATTGCCTAAACCTGCTGACCTGGATGGCATTGACAGCGAGGAGTCGTTGCTCTGTCTGCCGATGAATGCGCCGCGGAGAGCTCGGAATGGCAGACTCGTTCCCACTGCGGTTCCCTCACTTCTTTACAAGTCTTCCCGCGCGCTCTCTTTGTACACAGTGGTAGTCGTATGAGGAACGTTTTCTACAGAGGAGTAAATGATGTCAGCGTCGTCATATGGCGCAATAAAAATTCCCGCATTCCTGACCAGTTGGAAAAGGATCCAAAAAAGTAAAGGAGGTTCCAATTTCAGAGGGTTAATGTACGGGCCGACCTTTCTGTTTTTTGCCGTCAACATATTTGTCTCTCTGTGTCCCGAGGAGAATCTGCCTTCTGTTGCCATGCCAACCAACTGAACCTGAAATAAAGTTATCTGGGTGGAGTTATTAATACAACTCGCAACACAATGGGACTGTAGCGATTTGTGAAGCTTCACTTTTAACACACAGCATCCAATATGCGGCTGCATTTTGACTTAGCCGCGTCCTGTCTCCCGTCTCCTCTTACTTTTGTCCGCAAAGGTGCACTTGTGCACAGGTCAATCTATACCCTTGCTCTTTTCCTGAGCTTATCCTCTAACACCTGAACAGACGCTGAACGCCTTGAGACAGGGCCAACGTCTATAATAAAGCTATCCTTGTAGTTTATGGACTTCAGTGGGAGCACTCCTAGTACTAAAGGCCTAAGATCAACTGGGTAACAAAGGAGCACTGATACATTTATTCACAACTGCATACAATAGCCTCGATGAATACGTGAACCCCTATGGGACTTCCGTAAAAAGAGAAGCTGTTCATTCTTTCATATTTTATTATTTTTTCATGCATCACGCCCGCCGCACACGCAGCTCTACCATTCTCTTCTTTTACTCTTTGCCTGAATTCGCCTCTACATTATTTGCTGCCTTCTATTCTCTCGGCTGTCACGAATGGTAACATGACATCAGAGGTCACTTTAACCTGAAGCTCTTTGCTTCTCGCTGCTCTACAGCACTTCTTGTAGCTAACCTATCCTGTTTACAATTTTCCGGCGTAGCGGACCAATTTAGCCGATCGCCCACACGATGCAGGGCTGACCTGAGTTTTGCAAGGGCTTAACGACAGAACACAATGAAAATCCTTTACAGCCGAAAAGTATTCGTAGTTCTCGACTAAACTGTTCCAGCAATACGCCCACTGTTTTGATATTCTGCATTCTTTCGAGCATACAGTTTCGAAGAAAAGTAAACGGAGCACCCTATTGCCTAATTGGAATTACCAGCTATGGTGTGTGCGTGCTTTTAGGGGACGACAGTGTGCTTTCCCAAGAACAAACAACACTTCTTCGTTTCTGAGAGGAAAGCTGCGATTGCTCTTACAACGGAATCATGTGCTTCACTTTGCTAATGTCCGCACCTGTACATTGAGAGCCACTGCCTCGAACGTACACTACGCTCGTCGCAACTGCGTACAGTGCGCTAAACAGCACCTCTTGTATTGCACTTGAAATAACGCACTTAGACAGTTGTAGCCTAAGACACAAGCGTGAAATATTTCGTTATCGAAACGGTACCTATTGTTTACTACACTTTTACAGGTTAAATAAGCAAAAACCTAAACTTTTGAAGCTTTAGAAGAAGAAGCACTCGTTCGAAGCGCGAAAGCATAAATGTAGATTCGTTAGAAGGGATGCTTGGGCGAGTTGGTAACTCATTTTTAAAACAGAACAGCGCGCACTTTGACAGGGACACGAGGAAGACACGACACGGCAGCGCTCGTCTGTGTGGTGTCTTCTTCGTGTCCCTCTCAAAGTGCGCGCTGTTCTGTTTTCAAAAACATAAATGTAGAGTATCAGCCAAGCATGGGCGCTACAGACACATCGGCAGAGCACATTGTAGGACCCAATAAAAACCAGCAAGCATAGTAGGTCAAGTCTTGCGCAGCAGAAAAATGAACAGCACAAGTGAAAGACCGCGGTGATATCACAAAAATGGACACAATGTCAATAAGTTTCCGAAAGTGGGGAGAAATCACTGCACAGAAGGGAAGGCTGGCTGTTAGTAATGCGCAGTGGACTTCGTGGTATATATATAGGTATTCAAGTATATGCAAAGCAGTCAACTCCGAAGCGCAAAGAAGTTGTGAGGCAAGCGGTGGTGTATCTCCCAGTGCTTACACAACCTAGCCTTGCTAACACCGTTTTCAAAACGGCGTCATTGCAACTCATCCGCATCGTGGTGTACCCTTAAGCGTCCATCAGGAATAGTCTCATGTGAGAACTCGGATGAAGCTCCCTAGTACACAAACCTCCTTAGCCTGAAAAGCCAGAATATATCGTCGCAAAATTAACAAATAGTGGTGACGGAAACCTGGGTGCATTCTTATATTCCAATTTCTTCACTCCTCATGGACAAGGTGTCCGCAGTAGAAGCAGACAGTCCTGTTTTAAACACGTTCTATAACCTTCGACGGCCAATATTTGCCCGAGTTCTTCCGTATGGGAAACGGCTGTTTCAATCTAGCTTTTAGAGTTTATCAGACACTTGTTTAACTGCCTCATTGCGACGGAACTCAATAAGTGTGGTGGTAACCCGCGCCTTCAATGGCGTGTCATTTCAGCCGCTGCGGCGTTCCTAATTTTGTCTGCGGCGCGTGCGGTGCTCATGGACTTCGCTGCGTTCAACACCAAAGTGGCACCGTACTGCTTCAACGAGTCGGCGGCACACACGACTTCCGCGCCAGCGCGAACCCTGGACGCCTTCCTCTCATTGCTGCGGCGAGTCGAAGCTGGCCACCCGGTCATGGACGTTTCAGACATGGCGGCCGTGATACTAGAGAGGTATGCCCTTAGTTCAACAAGAATCAGAGCCGGAAAATGTAGACTTATAAAAGAAAACAGGAATTACAAACGGCGGTTATGAAGGACAGACATTAGGGCGATTTGGTTACTGTTTTTTTTCAAGACCAAAGCAGCTAAAAAACAAAAATTGGAGGGGACACTTAAGCTCCGCCTTAAGGGTATCGACGCGATAGCGTAATGGGCTTATGCAGAATTGGTTATTCTCTACTTTACATTCATATAGTCTTGAGAGCCCTCACACCACTCCTGGCGCAGTGATGCAGCATTTAAGCGATGCGCCACTGCCCTGCGATGGCAGGTGCTGCCATCGGTGATGGCCTGTGAGACCCAGGTTACTCTTCCCGAGCAACCTCTCGCAACCAATTAATAATTTAACTTCCACCTTTTAACTTCCACCTGCCACGGTGGCCAGTTTGCTCACAATCTGGTGGGCATTTTACGGTACCGTCACAAGGCCACGTTACCTAGGCGGCCCATCTGCCCTAAAGGTTACTCCTCTGGGATTCCTCATGAATTTTTCGCTCAGGGGCAGCAATGCCGGCTTTTCTGCGACGCTGGACCCTTAACGCTGTCGTGTTAATATGATGGACGAGTGCCAGGAAAAGTCCCGACAAGTTCTCGTCCTGTGTTTTGTTTTAACTGTATCGTCGTTTTTTTTGTAGTTTGTGTGGTGGGGGGAGCTGTTTTTCGTCCAAAGTGAACAGGGCTGGTTTCTCACTCAGCTGCCCATCATCCGCCCAAAGCACATGCTTTCGTCGGCAAAGGAGCTTGAATGCACTTAGTTGTGCGCCTCCTGGACTGACTGTTTGGCTTGGGCCGGGGCACCGCTATTATTGATTTTTATTTTCACGAACCGGTGTATGTAGCACACTGTAGCACTTCCAGATGTATGAAATATTCAGTAAATAGTTATAGGAATACATAACCTTGTATGAGCAGCAGCCCGCAAGTGGAAGTATAATCATGTTCTGCCTCAGCAATATTATGGTCAGAATATATAGATGCGAATTTGCTTGGTGTAATTGCGAGGAAAATAATGGCAGGCGTGAAAAAACTAGGAGCGCCTCCGCTCAAGCTACGGGGAAACGGTACGGTGAAGACATGCTTGCAACTGTGCAAGCGACGACCGACAAAAGAGAAGTCAAGATAATACGGCGCTTGTCCGTCGTCGTATAGGTTGTTAAATCATGTATAATTCAAACCGATTCGTCAGACTTTCCGTCCTTTAGATACAGGACAGTGCATTGCAGCCTAAGCACGCAAGTTTGTAGCACCGCTCAATAAAGTTTAACAAAATATATTTCGCATACTTGTGATCGAGAGCGAGAGTGCCGATTATGGGCAACTTATATGGGTTTAGTAATACACCCTGTCAGAAAACACAACTGAAAATTTTCTGTTGTCACAACAGACATTCCTGTTGTACTTTGGGACTTCACAATAAAAACTACTTTAACAACAGAATTTTTAGTAGTAGCAGTCTCCTGTCGTAACGATATAGGCAGTTCTATCGCAAGAACAGACAACTTCTCAATACTAAATGCGTTGTAACAACAGGACGACAAAAATTCCTGTTGTATCTTGTAATCGGCTCTGTCGTATTTTTCTACTGGGCAGGTTGCATTAGTACTGCCTTTAGCGGTGGTTCCCCTTTTCAGCCAATGCGGCTGAATTTGATAGTATGTGAAACTAAATCTGCTCCACTTAATCTCCATTTCGGTTCCTAGCAACCGGAGACTTTTCCTAGATAACACATCCCTAGCACCCTCTCGTTCAGAAATTTACAGGATGGAGTTTCTGTCAGCTGCATCATTATTGCACGAATTGCACGAAT
Organism: Amblyomma americanum; assembly: GCA_030143305.2. Classification (NCBI taxonomy): domain Eukaryota; kingdom Metazoa; phylum Arthropoda; class Arachnida; order Ixodida; family Ixodidae; genus Amblyomma; species Amblyomma americanum. The sequence continues at coordinate 66,780 of JARKHS020000528.1, read as the reverse complement.
TATTAAGAAAAATAAAAGCGCCCATCTGCCAACTTTTTCGTGCACGTTATAAAACAGGAGGTGGTCCACACTATACCGGAGCCTTCCACCACGATGTGTGTCGCATGCAATATATTCCTTTGAACTCAACACTATTAGTCCCCCGGTAACCAACGCAATATAGCTATAAGAATCGCCATGCCATTTTTCAAAGTTTACAACGAAGCCGACCAAGTAACGAACTGTCATCGCAACCCAGTTGTTTAACACACTCATAGGTATAGAGCGGCACCTGTGTTAATCAGTTGTGTGTTTTGTTCCGAACTGATCTCTAGGCTTGTCTGCTTTCTAAGAGACTTCCTTCTGTTTAAGATACTTGCGCATTCTTTGTTGCTTTGTGTGTCTACACCTCCCTTTGAGATCGTCCATCATGCATGTTTTCCACACAGGTTCTCGATTGACTCTGTGGATCACCAGCGCTTGGCCACCGGAGCCGAACGGTTCCTTGTGGACTCGGCCAGAGAACTCAAGGCAGCCATCTTGGAGTCCATGCTCCGTGACGCGCAGCCAGCGCAGCTGTTCAACGAGGCCACCTTGAGTGACAGAGACAAGTGCGCCCTCTTCTCTATGCTGTCGCACGCGTTCAACAGTGGACCGTCTCCTCCAGCCACCAGCGCCGGGAAGGCGCTGCTGAAAAAGTGAGCACAGCATTTAGAGACATAAGAATGTGGAAAAGGTGTAGTAGTAATTAACACTCTAAAAACAAAATAATGAATCAATATTTGCTATGTTGCCAAGAAGTGTTACATCATGCTACGAGTGGTTGCCTTGCTTCCACTCATCCACTTCGAAGTTCGTTGTATCTATGCTATCTTGCTGTTGCAATAATCAACATCGAACAAGGCAGCAATACTTCCTGGAAAACAAAGGCAAAACTTGTTTTTTCATTGCCGCTGTAACAATGCAGCTATGCGTCAGGAAGTTCCTCCTAAATAAATTGTGGTAAAAGCAGCGAATCAACCACGTATCAATGAAAGCTTAATTCTGCTTAAGAGTAGCACACTATGAACTCGTGACAATTAACTTCCAAACATGTACCAGAACGCAATGTCGTTTAAAAATTCTGGAGCGTGACTTCTAGGCACGTAAATCAGCACAAAAAATATAGGGTCAAAAACTATAGGTTCAACCTGGAAATATCTGCACAGAGGCGTGCCTGCTCTGCTGCTTGAAATTTGTGAACCCGCCATTTGCTGACTCCAGTGTGCAGGAACAAGGCGTCGTTGGCGTAGCGCACAATGCGACCATGAGCATCGCCCTGGGACACGTCCTCAAGGGTCTAGTGGTGAGCAAGTACGCCCGGCGGGACACGGTGGAGAATCTTCTCCGCTCACAAAAGCCGTTCGAGATCATGGACCAGGGCCACACCGTGGTGGACCATGTGTACGGACCGACGCTCGCTGGTACGCAACATTAGGACTAATGCGCAAACATTCCCATGTCCAACACACTGCTATAGCGCGTCCCAGTCTCGTTTTTTTTAAGACTAAGGTATTCTCGCTATTGAACGGTATTGAACGGTAGGAACTATGCACCGCAGGTTTCGATGGACGTTTCAAATCAGCCGGTCCTTTTTTTAGAAACGCGCGTCGCGTAATCTAGCTGTGTTTCCCGTATAAAACGAATGTGGTTTTGTTGGTTTTCGTTTTGAATCTAGCGCCATCACGCATCTGTAGGTTGAGACTACAAGACCATCTGCGTTGCTCCAGCAGGATTAAATCTGGATTCAACGCGCTTTCTCGGTGATGTTTGAAGCATGCAACGTCCATAATATTTGCTTCAGCGCGGTGCCGCAGTGCAGATACTGGACGACCGACGTCTTAAATCATAGTAATGCCAATAGCGATGTCTTTGCGGCTGCGCTGCAACAATGCTGAGATAAAATTAAGGACGGGGCTTCATTTCATAATGAGGGAGTAATTACTCATTAGCATCCACCCAAGCGCAGCCATACGGCTACAAAGGAAACTTATAGAGCTTTCGCAGAAACTTCGCAGTTAAAGAAAAATTCCTCCTGGTCCGGACAAAATTCGGACCGGGACAAATTTTTCTTTAACGGCGAAGTTTCTGAGAAAGCTGTACAGCTTTCCTTTGTAGCCATATGGCTGCGCTTGGGTGGATGCCAAGGAGTAATTACTCCCTGATTACAAATTTACTCCACAATGGGGGCTTTCCCTAAACATTTGACCGACCACCGGCTTCATTTCACTTGGTTTTTTTTTCATGCAATTCATTGAGCTGGTCTCTTCCTTGGTCGTCTTTAGGACAAGCCTACTTCGCTTTTCCCTCCTTCCGCATGTCCACGCCATCAGTGCACTTGGGAACGGTGTCCTCGTGGTCGAACAGCAAGATACCTACGATCGGTGGCGGTGGCTTGTGGACCACGCCCATGTGTCCCCGTGAATTCCGCGTGGCTGACAAGACGGCGAGGTTCACTGATGCTGAGATGCTCGGAGCATTGGATGGTGAGAAACGACGAACGCATTGGTGTTTTTTTTCTTTTCCTGAGGGGCAGAAAGTGAACTCTCACTAAAATTCTTGAACTCTTGTTACGAACTTGTTCTTGCTTCTACATTTAACTTAGGAACAAAAACCTATTTGCGCAAAGAAACTGATATTAAAAGAGAAGCTGTGAAAGCCCAAATCTTTCGTGGCACCATTCGGAAGAGATTTCGAGAGACGTACGAAACACTGACTGATGTAAGTGCTAGTTTTATAGTTCATGGCGGTTCTCACCTTTTTATGCTAAATAGAAAAAAAAAAGCTGCGCAAATTTCCTTTTGCCGTAGATATGAGACGGCTGGGGATTTCTTAAGTTCCAACAGCTCTTAGACCAAATGATGACGGTGGAGACATTTGCCGAAATGAGGCATTCACCAAACCTTCAGTCTGCTTTCCTGCAAAGATTGCAAAAATTGGCTGTTTTCCCGTCAGTCTCTATTCCACATTCTACCCTAGTCGAAAAATAGAACAAACCCAGTTCCAAATTGCGACAAAGTTTTTTGTCGCCCTGTCATTACGGCAGATTTGTCTGTTATCGCGACACAACTTACTCTGTCGTTCCGACAGGGCATTGCACAATCCTACGGAAACTCAAGTTGTTACTACAAGAGTTTCCGTTGTCAGGTAAAATCCAGCAGGAATATCAGTTGTGGAAAAGAACATTTTCTGTTGTGTTTTTGGTTAGGGATTGGAAATGAGATGAAATACCCATGTCCTGTGACACTTCCGAAATCCCCTGAAGATGTCTTTTCGCTGACAGGAACACCAGTTAACGCAACTTTCCCAAACTCGCTCTCTCTAGGTTTCATCCTGGCCATGGCTGTGAAGAGAATAAGTAATGACCGGCCTCGACGACTAAGCCAGATCCTTGGTGGTTACTACAGCAACAGGTAATGCTGAGTCCGTGTGACAGTGACGTCATACAGTGTTCCCCGCAGCATCGCTGGATTATGGCAACAAAAATGATCCTCTTTATAGCGTCGTTCAAACGTTTACCTACGGAAATAAATAAGCACAACGATCCGCCTGGCTCGATGCTGAAACTGAAAGTGAGCCTTTTCCGCCAGTTATAAACAGTGCTACTCATCTGCCACATCAAATGCTTCGCGGTCCGTGAGCGTAGCGGAATATATCATTAGCCAAAATCAGGAAAGTCGTACTTGTTTGAAATGATGGCCGGATTTCTCACATGCAGATTTTCACAATTTTTATTCCTGTTAAGTTTTACAAATTCATCACTGCAGCGGAAACGTTGCGGTTGTGAAACAGCATGCTAACTACCCGTTACTGTTTAGCTGTTGAAAGAAATTTTAAAGCGTTGCCGTAGACCAGTATCTACAGCCTGTCTGTCCAAACCGCAGGGGCATCCGAGAGCTGCTTCCCGAGTTCCCCGAGGGCCTATCTTTCTGCACACGCAAGCAGGCTGTCACGCGTCTTCTGTCAGCACCTAGGCTGGAAGAACAAGTCCTGTTGGTGGCAAGGCTGTACTCCCGACTGGTCAATGAAGCCGAGATAAAGCGCAGCGCAATGAAGCATTCTCTGCTGCCCACCCTCAAGGCTTTTCACGCCAAGTTAGACCGCCTTCTCAGTGAGTTATAACTTCGTTTTGTTTTTTGTTTTTTAACTAGCCGCAGTCAGGCCAATCATTCGTAACATGGGAGGGAAGCAGATACTAAATCGTCGCACATGTAAATATTTCCCGTGTGTTTCAAGAGTACGCCGTATTTTGCCTTTCTTTATGTTGAACTGCTGCTCTGGTACTAGGACATGCTGTCGACACTCTAAAGCTCTTCTACGTACCCCAGTGACCTGTTGTGACTGGCTATCAAGGCAACTACACAACGGGTGGCGCAGGGGATGAAACGCGTGACTAAAACGCCGGGGGTGCTTGCCTCAGACTGCGCGCGTGACGGCCATAATGCCTGGTTCGAGACAAGCTGAACATGAGGATGTGCGGCCCGACTGATGAGGTTGCCTGAACTTTTCTGGCCTTGCCTTCGGCCGCTGCTTTCCCTGTCATTGACGTGGTAATCTGTTACGCTGGCGAAACTAGAGTGGGCGCCGCATTGTATGCATATCTTCATGTGCGTGATAGCATCATGGCTGCGTTAATTCCGTTGCGGATGACTAAAAACTGCCAAGCAGTATGCCCAAATCCATGGCCTGTGAACTATACACTCGAGTAACGAATTGGCGGATTGCGAAAGCAGTTACCTGCTGCAAACGCAACCAGTGAACGATGGATAGATTTTTCACAAAGTCTCAGGTGCCTGATAACAGTTTTTTAACATTTTGACACCTGCTATTTGAATAGAGTATTATTTTTATTCATGCACTTGTATTGTGTATATATATGGACACATACGTGCGTGGTCATGGGCTTTGTTATGAAGGCCTTCGAGCTCTTTCCAGTTAAATGTACAACCTTCAATCCCTTGCGAGTGCGTGGCAAATGTTCTCCAGCAGGTTGATAATCTGTTCCTCTTATTTTTCCTCAATACCCAGGATACGACTTGACTATATGGCCGCAATAGATGCTTTCCTTCACTACTCTCAGCGGTTGCTTACGTAATGTTAATTATTCCTTCGGCTTGCTGTGGAACTTGAGCTCTCTGCTATTTCATTTTGCCTCATATTCTCATTGATATGCTGTAATTCACTAACTAGAATGGCAGATAAATTTTTTCGGCAGATCAGGCGGTACTGAATCAATAATATGTAATTGATTCTAGTGCAATGCCCTCATTATTATAGGAGTAATAATGCTTTTATTACTCATCCTAATGCTCTTAATACTCCCGATATCCACTGCATCTGTGCAACTATGCTTGTTACATGGCTAAAGCAATCCTTGATGAAAAACAAATGAGGTGTCCAGCAAATCCTTTTTCCGAACAACTACTGAGGGAAGACGCAGTGGCCAGGAAGCAGGAGTAATGCCGCCACATGTGCAGCCAAGTTGCAAATCAAATTCTTTTTTCCTCCTATTTAGAAAGCCGACGCGATTATATCTTGTACCAAGCATATTTTGCGGACATCTGGCGCCTCCCAAATGCAAACACAATCTCGTGCACGGAGCGGCTGACATGATGGCTTTGCGCATGCCTGAGGAACAGAACACTCTTTGGGTGTGGAAGGAGGACTACCGGGCGCATATGACGTATGAACGAGGATGCCGGCGGTCCCAGAATGTTTTTCAATACACAGGTCGAACCAATCGGCAGGATGTAGGCATAATTATGTAGCTTTGAGAAGACACGGATGCTTGGAGGATAGTGAGAAATGTCCTTTTGTCCATACTGCAACTATCCCGGTTGATGGAGGATAATGACGATACAATTAAGCCATTTCATTCCAGCGCAGTTATATTAGCAAATGAGCGCAATCTGGTGGTGAACTCTTTTGGCAGTGGCAGTGATCATCGAATGCAGAGCGCTACAAGAAGCTGGCAGTATTGGAAGGTTCATAATTTCGCGCCTTCTTTAGTGCATGCAAAATGCTTAGAGCAGTGCATGACCAAAGCAGGATGTCATCTGTACTTCCTGTGTAAACCTGCAGGCAACTATGCTTGAACCTATGCTTTAAAACGGTGTCACGAACGCCTAAACTGCACTACCTCAAGCAACCGTAACACGATAGATAACCACTAATTACTTTTTCACTATTGCACTTTTGCAAGTCTGCTTAAGAACGCAGGAAAAGAGCAAGCACAAAATGAAGAAACGAAGCGGTAAACGAAGTAGTAAGACCCAAGTGACCGCACTGTTGCCTACCGCCGCTTTTCTCGGTCCCGTTATTGCATGCCTTGTATGATCAAATACGTACAGAGCATAGTTACCCGGGTCCCCTCCGAAAACCCTCAAATACGAGAAGTCAACTGTTCAGCGGCATTCTCTCACGAACTATATTAAATAAATCCGACAATGATGACTCGTCGTCTTGAAGGGGCAAAACTGATATTCACAAATGAAGGAAAAAAATGTTGACGTTTACGCCTGTTGCGTAACTTGAGAAATTCAGTAATATTAGGAGTCGCACGTCACCCGTCGCTCACGCTTGCCGTTTCAGCCCATCCTGCGAGCCGCGTTGTTCAGGATTCGCATGCGATAACCACCTCTGCTCTTAGGCGCGAGCGCAACGGACGACTGCAGCGACTACTTCTTCCACGTCTCCTTCCAAGCGCTGAATGACGAAAGCCTTAACTCATCTACTCTAGGCACTGTCACGTGGTTCAGTGACGTCACCGCATGTGATGTAACTACACACAACTTCGAGTGTTCCTTTTCCTCCCGACATCGCGACGCCAGAGAGCTGGTGGTGGCAGTTCAGCGTACCTTATCGTGTCTGTCTCGACTGTGGCTCGCTCGCGTTGTTCCCGGATTGCCAGTCCAGCTTTGATGACATCATCAAGCGTGTTGCCACACCATGGTTAATTTCCGACGGCAATATTAACAGCTATTCCTAACGCACTACATTAAGAAACGATAGAGAAATACTCTGATACAAATAAAATAGAATAGCGCGTGTACGGCCGTAACAAAACTTGGCAGGTTACAGCCCCCCCCCCCCCCCCCAAAAAAAAAATGTTACGGTGCAAAGGACTTTTTTTTTTCAGGCAACGCCTAAGCTTGGCGCGTTACCATTTACTACCCGTAGTAATTTTGCTGAAGAGAAGAGAGTTTGATTTTCGATCGCTTGTGTCTTCCTTATGCCAGGCGCTGAGACGTGGTTCGATCCAGAAAACCTGCTGTGTTTTTGCAGCTAATTAAACTTTTCTATCTTATGAAATGCAGTGAAAACCAGCAAACAAACCTCGTGTCATAAAAGTCATTCCATACGCCATTAATGCATCGTAGTGCACGCATAGAGGATGCCTCGAAATGTTTGTTTCTACCCCACATGAAAACAAGCACCAGCACTGAGCACCCGCTAACTACCCTTTGTGCACGCCTTTCATTTATTATGCGGTACTAAATAAAGTCAGGAGACGACATGGCGTGCTCAAACAGCTGAAGCTGACCACTTCGTTTTTTGCGAAGTGCTCATTCTATTTTTTGTTTCACTTTCAGAGCCTCCGAAGGTGTGCGTAGAAAACAGCAATGGCAGTGCAGGTACGCAACATTGTATGTCACCCGCGTATTTTTGTCCGCATAACACTTATAGAAGTTATCTAAAGAACTGTGTTGAACTAACACTTATCAAGCGTCATGAGCCCCATATATGTTTCATGCTTTTAATAATGGTGATGACTATATAGCAGGAAGTGCTTCAACCAAACATTACTATAAAACGGGTCAACGAGTGACAATGTTAAAAACCTCATAAGAGATCTCGCAGGGTCCTTGTTCATAAAAATGTATTCAAGTGCAGTTATTACGCGATAGCGTTAATGGATCCCGCTGCGCAGAAGATCTGGCATCGACGTTGTCGGCGTTGTTAGCGAAGAACCACAAGCATGACTCAGGCAGGTGGTGCCCAGGGAGCAACCTAAGAGGAAGGTGGGCCACATAGGTCACGTGACCTTGCGGCGTCATCAATACCTGTCACCGGATATTCAGAAGAATACCCGCCGTGGCGGTGGCAGTTAAGTTGACCACTGCACCACTGCGCTCAGAAAGGTCACAAGGACTGCCAGGGATCTATGAATATAATGTAGAGAATGACCTTCTGTATATGGGAATCAACACATTAAACTGTCCCGTCATACCCTTAAGGCGGAATGAAGTCTCCCCTTGAATTTGTTTCACTGCATGGCACGTGACTACTACAAACATCGTAGTCAGAGTCGACCAGGCGCATCTCAAAGCATTTTAAACAGTTAGGTTATGTTTCCAAGTGATTGTGTCTATTACAAACTTGTCTGTCATTTGCCTTGCGTGGTGGGCACTGTATCATTCCTTTTCAGCAACGCGGCAGTCTGGGTTCGTTGGTTCGCCATGACGAAAGCGTACAGTGCACCAACTGACGAGGACACAAGAGAGGAGGACACATAGGACATACGGTCGCTGTCCCTGCGTCCCATATGTCTGCCTTTCTTGCGTTCTCGTCTCATGTTCCGCTGTACGCTTACGTGCATTGTGGACGTTTTCTTTACTGTTACCTCTACTGTTATTTCCTCAATTCTTGCTCTACTCATCTACTTTCTTCATATAATGGGATTGTCTTATGGTCTTCACTGCTCCAGCTTTGCTTTTTATGGTGAACACCTCTCTTCCTTTTTGTGCCGCATTGCGCTGGCCTCTGCTCGATTGATGGCTAACAAATATTTTAAATAAAGCAGTAAATTCACTTCGCTTGCAACCCACTATACTCTCATTGATACATACGCATTCTCTGCCTTACCAGCCACTTGTGACACACAAACCGATGTCTTCATCCTACTGGATCCTATACCGGGCAACTCCATCTACGATAACTACCAGAAGAAGATTGCCAGGTAAGAGAGCGCTCACTCCGGTTCACAACAACGGTTTTTCTTTCCACAAGTTTCTACAAAGCATAGCTATCGAAAGGCCATAAAAATTATATGTTCGAATTCAAAGCCCGATGTCACGGAAGATTGTTAATAAAATAGAAAGAGCTGGCAGTGGCATGGGGTATGCGGGATTTGACTGCCCGAAGGAACACAAAGGAGGCTATGAGGGACCTGAAATAACTGATACGATGGTTTATTGTTTATGAGGGCTTAACGTTTCAACTCAGGCTATGAGGGACGCCATAGTGAAGGGCTCCGAAAATTTCGACCACGTGGGTTCTTTAACGTTCACTGACATCGCACAGTACACGAGCCTCTAGAATTCCGCCTCCATCGAAATTCGACCTCCAAAAGCCGCGATCGAATCCGCGTCTTTTGGGTGAGCAGCCGAGCACCATAACCACTGAGCTACCGCGGCGGCTCAAATAACTCATATGAATTGTCCAAAGAACACCGGGTGTTTCAAATTATTCGTTACATTTATCTTTTCAAAGCAGCGCAGTGTACATTCGTATGATATCTATAGGGGATCTGCACCGAAAAGCAGACATTATTTAAGTGACAGATCCGAGTAAGAGAAGATTAATTAATTAAAACAGCTCATTATTCTCTATAGTTTTGTTTTTAGGAAGCGCGCTTATATTGCAATAATTGTAGGCGGTCAAGTCAAAAGTTGGCCCACTTTTTAAAATTTCCTAACCGACTGTTTTTGGCTTTGCAACGTTGTACGTTTATCAAATTGCGTCGCTACCCGTGGAATCGCCACAGAAAGAGACTCAGCATTTGCAGCGTCGAAAAACCCATAAATGGCATGATTATTTTCACCACTAAAAATTACAGCGCCGCCGTTTCTTGAGTGTGCGACGTGGGAGAGCCAAGTAGATGACTTTTCAGCACCCTCTTTTACACCTTCGGTATCTCGAGCCGCAATACCGCTTCCAAAGACAGACACACTGCTCGCCTTCAATGTTGCCGACCTTCAATACCGCAATAAAATTTTTGGTCCTAAAAAAAATAAATCAGAGTTCAATGCTCAACTTTAGGTCATTAATTCCCGCTTCGCCGCACAATCTAGCTGCGTAGACCGCACAGACTTATGATACACGACTTTATAAAGGGAAATACCTAACGAATAAATTTAAACAGCCGGTTTATTATTGGACTTTTATTTCAATTACAATTTCTTCATCCAAGCTTTGCTTCCAATCAGATTGTGTAAAGCTGCCACTTGCTACTTAAAGCCAAGCCGATAAAGAGCTATTCGATATACCGCTACCAAGAACCGATATACCGTTACACCGATATACCGGTACCAAGCAGTCTTAGAACCTGACTTTCAAGAGAACGCTGGTAATCGCAAAACTCTCATGGTATGACAATCGCAAATCTTTATGCTTGAACTTGTATTGAAGCGATTGCGCATGCGCACTGTCATGCTCATTATCAAGATGATTGCACAATCTTTGTTCGCTCTTTGCAGCTACATGGCCGAGAGGCTGCTGAAGACAGGAGGCCGACACACAGCGGTTAGTTTGTCCCCGGCTGCCCTGAGTGAGGACGCCAGCCAGCTGGAGCTCACGTACGACTCCCGCCGGGACACGCACGCCTCGCCTTCATGTGCCATTGAGAACATGGCGAGAAAAGGCAATCCCACCGTTCCATTTTTTTTTCCTTTACCGCCGAAAGTGTGCGACAAGTGAATTAGTCACAAAGGCAAGTCCTTAACCTGAAATTGGAACAAAATATGGTGTCGGCTTCAGTTCAAAGCGATCAAGTGTCTTTAGATAAGGTTGATGACGCATTTGACGTATGATGACGCAAAAACCGATTAAATATAATACACCTTGGAGGATTTATTTTCGCTTAAATCAAATCGAATGAGATTCATTGAGCTTCTTCTGGTGCCGATACATTTTTTTTATTATATCTAAGCACAGAGGGCTTGCTTGTAGTCCAGGCTGTTAAGTCAGTCATTGCTCCTGTACATGCAAACTTCTAAAAAATACCAAAAAGGACAAACAAACCAAACGCATCTGTATTGGTACTTATTGTGTACTTTTTATAGCGTTAATTCTTCTTTTCACAATAAAATTCGAATATATACAATAAAAGTGATAGTCTAATGTTAGAATTAAGACCTATCTATACCACTTATACACATCTTGGGGAAAAAACAAGCGAAACGAAGAAAAGAGTAAAAGACGAGACGTATTCAGCATGTTTCCTGAGAAGATGATTGCCATTCCCTCGATACTTTCATCAATAACCACTTCGAACTTGACTGTATATTCCAGCTAAAACAGGCGCTTAGGCGAGTTGGTAATCCATGAGTGTAGACACCGCAAAAAGACGGGGACGTAGGAAGAATACAGACAGCGCTCGTCTTTGTCTTTGGATTGTCGTTTGTATTGTTTGTTTGTTTGTTTTTTGTACCAAAACTATCTCGCTGCTTGTAACACAGGTGACTTTAAAACCGTTATACTCCACCAATATGCCGTAAACAAGATCCTGAGCTGAAACCGCCTTGGGAAAATATAGTTTAAAAAATGAGCTTGAGCGCATTTGGTATTCCGAGTATTAGGACACAAATCTGCTTATTTTGTTAGCGTTTAGTGTTAATGGTGCAGCCCGATATCCAATGATCTGATGTCGCAGATTCGCTTACAACCCAAAGTTCTTGAACATAAACTGGTTATTTGAGCTCGGGATGCAGCAAACAATAGACCTACACGGCTGTGTGTCCTGGCCACTTATATAAAAAAATCATACATCTAGAATATACCTACAAACATTAATATTATCACATCAAGATGAACCTACAGGTTTCTGTTATCGCAGTGTGATTGCTGCCGCTGAGCGCACGGGCCTGCCTCAGTTCACGCAGGCGCACTTTTTACTGCGAAGATGTATACCTCTACCTTCCAAGGAAATTTTCGTGTCGTCGGCGCCGCCAGAAAAAAGTGCCAGGCTAAAAATTGGCGAGGGAAAAGTATCCAACAGCATACAACTCGTATATAATACTAATCATAAACCAGTCGTAATGAAAAACAACGTAAAGAAAAGAGAAACAAGCAAGAAACGGGAAAATTACAAAATAGCAAAAAATAAATTATAAAAAAGACATAAATGTAAATCTCCTTTGAAAACAGGCATACATCACACTACTCAGTACTCGTTTTCAGTAAGAAAAAACACAAAACAAGCATCAAAACCACATGATGGATGATAAGGCGCGTGGCAACAATGGGAACACCGTTTCACCAATGCTATTTAACCAACCACCACTGATGGTTCATGCACTGATTTAACATTAGCAAAGAATATGTCTATAGTTAGAACTGAAAATCTCAGTGTATATCATGCATATCATAAAGCTGTCGTGAATGTCGTTTTGAAGTAATAAAAGGTAATATAAGTACAACAACTTGTCTCTGGTTTCACTCTTTGTAGAGCCACGTGTGTGAATCTTCAAGTGACGTAGCAATTGGTAATTGGGTGTCGTTTTACAGCTTCGCTGTCCAACCACCTTTACAGCGTGGATTGTAGCCACATTTTTTAAATATAGTTATTTTTCGTCTCTCATAAATGAGGATATTTCCCGCAGTTACAGCCTCGTCGATGACGCGTAGTATCTGCAATCTGGAGATTCCATACATTCGATTCACTTAGCTCAAACGAGAAATTACACCGTGCGCTGTATTTGCGCAGGTTCTGTGATTAAGTGAGATGTGATCAAAAGATGCTGGAAAAAAGCCTTATCCTCCTCCTCTTTGTTCTTCCTAATGCCGTTCTTGTACTCATATATTTCTGTTCACAGGGTGCGAGCAGTGCACGGAGGTCGACATATGGCGGGCAGTGCACAAGACGTGGAATGTGCTGAGGCCTCGAGACCGACCGGCATATCAAGCGTCGCCGTCCAAGGTAACGGGACAGAAACATAACGCCTTGACACGGGCGGGGCCACTTTTGACGGACGTATTTTGTGACTCAGTTCCATCGATTTATCGGAAGAAAAAGAGTTTGGTCGTAAGTGAACTGGCCTTAGTGGGAGTAATTTTAAGGGCAAGTCAAAGCAGTTTGACACCCGGCAGCGCTCAGGAAGAAAAGGGCGCGTTCCTTCAAAGCGTAATGTTCCAGGCGTGCTCTGACGGCTAACTGAAGAAGATTAGCCGGAGAGGTGACACGCTATCATCGCGTTCAGTCGGCGTGTTTGACTGTCGAGAACTATCCTCTCGCCACCATTCAGCCCATATTCTCCTCAAAAGGCTACATTCTGCTGCATAGCAACTTTAAGGTATCTCACCATTTGGGAGTTTAAGGCACGTTTAGATGTATTTTCTCTAACGCACAGAGTTCAGAAATAGGGTCGAGGTGACAGGGAATAAGCAGGCAATAGGAGGGCTGCTAAAAGCACAATTTTCTCGCAACATGATCCTCTCCAGATATATACATCATGGTTGCGCTATGAACTCATTTCATGACGGGACAATAGATATTCCGCCTACACCGTTTGCGGCAGCAAGAGCTGCTGATCGGGATTTAGATCCACGCATAAATTATCTCAATAGTATACGAGTTCTTTCCTCCACTTCGCGTTTTTTTTTATTGGTGGTTCTTACGCAGGAAAAAATCTTGAGGAGAATCTTAAGAATCTTAAGCCTGGGGTCCTCTTTGAGTATTACTTCACAGACTCTGTACTTTTCTGTTTTACATTCATTGATCGTGGGGAGTCCTCCTACCATCCTTGGCGCAGTGGTGCAGCGATTAAGAGATGCGCCACTGCTCCGGCAGGCGGCTCTTTCAAACCAAACACAGCCATCGGTAGGGCTTGTGCGACCCAGGATGCTCTTCCCGAGCTACCGTTCGCGACGACCAGTCGTTAATTTAACTACCACCTGCCACAGTGGGAAGTTCACCTGTCATAATGGGCAGGTTGTGATGACGTCAAAAGGTCGCCCGACCTAGGTGGCACGTGAGCCACTTGCTTTCCTTTTCTGGTGATTTTTTGCTCACGCCGCCGCCGACGGCGACTGCCTTTCTGCTGAACGGAACCCTCAACGTGATCGCGATAAAGTCATTGCATATTTTGTTCGGAACCAGCGACTCCTTCAGTCTTTATGAGAGCACAGGAACAAGAAGTGACCATGAGTTCGAAAGATATAAAGTTAGTCTTTATGAGTATGCCCAAAGAGTATCCGCGTCTGAAAGGTTTGTAGGGAAAAAAACGCAGAATTCATTAACAAATAAAAAAATCGAAAAAATTCATAAATGCTCAAGGAATTGCAAATGTCATACCTATCTCGCACGTCATAATTATTACATGTACATGCACATAAGCTACACTTCGTACACGGGATAAAGACGAATGGACGCATCAAAATCAGTTTATTTTTATTGCATAATTCTCATTTTGCTCTCATTTCCGCAGCTGTTTTTTGGTATCTATTTTTAAAAGGTGCTTGTCTTGGGAAAGAGGAACGTACCATTCAAGGAAAGATATTTCCATCCAATATATAGACTTCACGAGGAAGAAAATAAGACAGTAATTTCTCTCTAGCGCAACACATCTACGTATAGATAAACTAAATTGATCGTGTCTTGAACATAGACTGGACGAAAATGAGAGGATGCAAGGTAAATTTTATAATTCATGCGTAACGTCTCTCACCTGAACGGGGGAGAATAGCCAGCGGTAAAAAAATCTCTTAAGATGAGGCGAGGCTCTCGACTGGACTTGTTGGAACATATGTTAACGGTAGAACAAACTTCCGGGGATGCTTCAAAAGATTTCGGTCGTGGCATAAAAATTACTACAGTGCCGTACCAAGAGTGTGAAGTTGCATTATTAACAAAATATGAGCAAAATAATCATAGTACAGTGTGGTACTCTGCGCATTTTGATGGCTTTCATGGGCCAAGCATTGACTGCGCATTTGCCGAAATGACGGGCCAGTTTCTACTATTGCTCCCAGGTGGTCGTCCACTTCAAATTCAGTTCCTTCAGGGCGACGGTACAGGACGTGCATACGGTGGTTCAACAACTTCGCAGAGACCACAACGGTAAGGAGCTCCTATGGGCCCAAGCACTATACTTATTAGCTGTTATTATTCATTAGCTGTGAGTCTGTGAGTGTAGTAATTAGCTGTGTCTCAACTCTGCTCTCTTCACTAGCGTCGTCTCTGCATTTTATTATGTGAACTGCCTTTAGTTTCATTATTCTTAATGTAGCACCGACATACTCGAGTGTGTGTGAAGCACACCAAACCAAATTTTTTACGCCTCTGATTTTTCTTTTTTTTTAGAAACCGCGCTTCGTTTTTTTGCGCTTTTTTATTCATTTTTTCCCGCCGGAAATGGTGATTTGGGACCTTCTACGGAGTAACATTTGTCACTTTCCCGAGAGCACTGCCCTGCATTTATCCACAATACTTTTTTCTTTCTTGTTGTGCTTTGGGATTACTTTTTGGTTTTTATGTCAATGTCAGCCCCATGTTGCTGGAAACCTGTGAATAATACTATTTGCCGAAACATAACAGTGATGATAACAAACGCTCTTAACAACTATTCAAGGATCAACTGTTGAAACAAGTCGATAATTAAGAATAGCCTTCAAGGAGTCGTTAGGATGGGCTTCTGTGCGGGCTTGTGATTAAAATCGCCGATTTAAATTCCCACTACTACTAAACCATTGGCTATGCAGTGAGACCTCCATCCCAAAGTATACGAAAGTCGGGGTCCGAGTTTCAGTAACACGCAAATACACGCAAATGTTACTTATCGAAATGGCCTTTCTATCCTACATGGGCCCTTTTCAATTATTGTGCTAACGCAGGTCAGAATGAGGCCAGAAAAAACTGCGCATTGTATCTGAAAAGTGCAGTCTATCATGAAATGACGATTCCTTTGAAAGGCTGCGTGCTATTCAGACGCGTGCCGAAACGAGCGCCTTGCGTACAAAAACATTGAAAACCTCCGAGCTTACCGGTGGGCACAACTCCACACCCGGCACTACTTGGCCAATCTCACTCGACAAAGGGGGGCGAGACTGTGCTACGCTGTATATGTGTCAACCGCTAAGCAAATTCTGGCGGAATATTACAGGTATCCTCAAGCAGCCCTCACAGCATTACACTTTTGCTGCGCACTTCTTCGTTAGCGGAATTAAGACACTGCGAGAAGCTTGAATAATACTACAGACTTTTGTCCAGAGCTCCAGCCGTACGACAATCTCGGCCAACCATCAAAATGACCTATCGCGGGCTGCAGTGCCACCGTTATATTTGTCCTCCACGATGAAAGAGCTGTCGACAGTTATTTCCGAATCAAACAAGCAAACGTCACCACGATATCACGAATTGAGTTAAGAGATTATTGCTCGTCTACCCCTAAATTTTTTACTTCGTCGCTGTGAATCCTTTAGTTCTTCCTAGATGAGGGGTAAAGTTCTTTAGAAGTGGGAGCTGGAAAAAATAGGGCCCGATCTGATCGGAAAGCAGGCAGGGAACTAAGCACCTTTCAGGCACAAAGCTGTACAAAGCTGAGTAGGTCAATTAATACAGAGGATACATGACAGAAGCCAACAGTCAATATGCTTAATAGTTTAACGAAGGCTTCGAATCTTGCAGTCTTGATGCAATAGGTAGCATAACAGGGTTCTCGCCCAACTTCCGCCCTCACCGTCCGACCACGTTCCTACGTGGAACTCGCGATAATACAGAACGTGCTACGTCTGCCACTATGACGAGGGTGGCGCTGCTGAACACTCATGGTTCGCTTACACTGCACATAAATACCCCGGAAAGCAGCAGTTTGGACAGAACTCACCGTAGTTCAATTGGTAGAGCACCGGACGCGAAATTCGGAGGTCGTGGGTTCGGTACCCACCGGCAGCATGTGTTGCTTTTCTTCTGTTTTTATTTATCTCCCACGAAGAAAAACTAAGAGATTAAAAAGACCGTCCTCCCCCTCCCCTTCCCTATGCCCCTTGGTTACAGTGGCTGTTGGCTTCCGTCATCTATGCCATAACGAGCACCTCTTTTCCCTTCACTTGCATGATCAATAGATGGGATGGTGTACAAAACGTTAATTCTTTCCTTGAAAGCCGAAGTGTGCATACTGAAGAAATTAGCGGGCTAATAACCCTCGTCTGGTCCCTTGAAGAGTGCCTTCATTGTGAACACACGCCGATTGCACTTTTTCTCAGCATGAAGGCCACCTTCGATTCTGTTTTTTGTTATGTTTTATTTTTCCATGCTATACTCGCGCCTATGAGAAATCTTGATCTCGGATGGAAGCTGTACAAGTGGATCGACAGCTATTTAAATATAACGGCAACTTTTGATGCGTACTGAATATCGCCCAACGTCGTATCATTTTGTAGAGGAAGGCGTGCCATGCGGAGTTGTACTAAACCCTCTGCTCTTCAACATTATATCATTCACATTAAACTGAACCTACGGCAAGCAGTACAGTGACGCCATATGCGAACGACTTTTGCATCTGGAGCTAGCCACGTTCGCGCTGCATAACACAGCGGTGCCTTGAGAGAGCATTACTCAGCATCTCGACGCACCTGGTTACCGCGGAATCTTCGCCTCTCGCCGGAAAAGTGTCCATGACTCTCACAAAAAAAATCGATGCACCGAATTCGCGCCTGCTGGGTGGACACCTCTCTCCTTCATTCGAACTGAGATATTCCTCGGTATTGTGATCTATAGAAATCTCTCATGGTCACCTCAAGTTAAGAAGCTTCGTGAGAAAATTTCTGCTGCATCGGAGATGTTCAAGTGTAGGGCGGGAACACGATGGGGCATCAACATTCGTTGTATGGTACTACTTCAAAACAGTTGCATCGAAGCAGCACTGCGTGATTCTCTGCCGATTCTCTAACCAGTATCTCACAGAAGCAAAATATTGCTGGAAGCAGCGCAAAATAACTGCTTCGAATCTATATCGGCCTGTCAGAGGGATCACCTTCCTCGGAAACTGTAGAAGGAGCCGGGTGTCTACCTCTAGATGTCATCACCTCCTAGGAGACAATTCGTGTTCACCTCCATGGCAAACACTTCAAGGCAACAAGCGCTCCTTCATTGCATTCAAATGACCAACAACTGATCTGGCTTTGGTGAAGCCGCGCAGCTTCTACACTTCCCAGTTTTTACTCAGCCATCGAAATTATTACTGCCGTCTTTTCCTGTCTGGATTCTCTCAGGTAATCACGCAGTTATTACCTGATATCAGTGAAGATAACCGTGTGGCATACGCGTCACTACTCTAAGCTGCTATAGCTGAAGATTGCTCGCAAGAGACCTAAATCTTTGCCGACGGTTCATCTTGTAAAGAGTGTTTCTACTGCGGTTTCTCTGTGCCGTGTACATGAAAAACGCTCTCCTATCGCCTTCAGCATACGACGTCTTTAAAACTTGAGGGGCTCCATGGCTTAAAAGACGCTCTATTATACCAGATACTTCAGCAAAGCCCATGACAAATTTTTAAATGTTAGGGTTTGCGCGGCGAAAAGATAGGTTTTTCGCATAGCAATACCTCCCTTGTCGGATTTCAGAAAAAAACGCCAGTCGCGCTAACTTGTAACGTGGTTAACTTAACAGTAATAAACTTTTTAACTATTACATATATGCAGATTAAAGATATGATTCAAACAATTTTGGCAATTTCACGCGCTATTCGAAAATCGCGCGCCCGCGCTGCGCCCAAGGCGACGCCCATTGGTGCACGTAACTCAAATGCGTACTTTCCGCATTATCCCTTTAGTCCCGGCTATGCTGTGGTGCTCGCCGCTGCTCGCCGCTCGAGTTGTGGCATGGCAAAGAATCTCGTGTAACATTTGCAGCGTGCAGTCACGTGCAAAAGTCGAAGTCGCCATCCGATCACCGCCCCAGCGTGATTATTGTATTGCCCGTGAAATTGACAAAATTTACCCAACCATATATGTGTCATGGGGGATAAGGGCACTTTCAAAATCTTACAAACTCAAATTACGACTTCTAATGACTCGCTACAAATATCTAGTTCCAACTAAATTTCTATCTGTATTAATTGAAAAGTTAACTACTAGAATTTAGTTACCATGTGACTAATAACGTGATTCATCCTTTCTCTGCCGCCCGCCAACGCTGGTACTACTGTGCCGAAGAAGCCACCGTTTTAACTTAAAAAACTTACCTTTATGACCTACTATCGGTCTTCCCTGAAACGCCCTTTATATCTTGCGCCGAACAGCTGGATGATTGGTAACATTCACAGACTCCAAAACAGCTCTACAAAGTCTCTGAAGCCTCTTTAAGAAATCTAGCCGTCGGCCAGCCTCCCTCAACTTTGGATACCTCCATGACTTGGCCACAGCGTCTCAGGCTACTGTATACAATTCCAATAGATTCCAACACACGATGGAATTATGGGCAACGAAAAGACAGACAAAGCTGCTTGCAAAGGTTTCAAGCTTCGGAACTTCAGGAGGATTTTCTTCACGAAATCTGGCGTGTCCTGAATGGGAAAAAAATACGCCCTAGAAGAAATTGATCAGCTGTTGAGCCTGGCATCTCATCGTTATGTATTTCTTCGTTGTATGACCCACACTTAAAATATAGACACCTGCGTAGACCTCCTCGCAAATTGTAATCTGTGTGCCACCGTCTTCTATTTAACATCGTGATTACAAACAGCTTCCTATACCGCTTAGGTATCGAAAGCTGAACACACAAAGACTGAAACCTTTTTGAGTACCCCCCGTATTGGTCTCGCGCACTGAACTTTTTCTCTGCGCACCTGCAGGAGCACTGTACTTCGTTGTAGCTTTAAAATGCCACCGCATTCTTCTTTTTTGTACTTACAAATCAGTGACCGCGTATATTTATTCCTTATATTTTTTTTATTTTCCGATCACTTCTCTTATCGCTTTTCTCTCCCAAAACGTCTCCCCAACACATAATAACATAGCAGCGCGAGCCTTCCTCGTAAATTTTCAGTTCTTTCCTAAAGAGACTCTCGCTCTCTCTTTCCCCCTCATACACACTTTCTCCCTGCGTTTTCTTAGTCCATTCTCTGCTTAACAGTAGAGCCGATGAGCTACTGCGCCGTTCGGCCTATCATTCGTCCAGTTTAAGTAGTGCATTGCTGTTATAATAAAAAAAACGCTCTTCGCACAAAATTGTGAAGCGCCCCTTAGACTACAGTTTTCATTATGAGGTACACTTTTTCCAGACAAATATTACTATCGCAGAAATGATCACACTTGTCTACACCAAATCCAAAGATGAGCAGAAACCTGGTCAATTGAAAGTTTACAAAAAGCGCCTTGCTTTTCATTTTCAGAATAACCGCATATATGCGGCAAAGAAGGTTGCGAAACGTCGCGGTGATGGACCACCGAAACTGCTGTGAAAAATATGTGTATTGATGAGGAACTATGCAAATACCTGTTCCATTTAACCCCCTTTTTTTAAGCGTAGAGGAAGGTTCTCCGAACTGAATATTGTACTTTTAAAGGTTTTTTGCTCATGTGATTGAATCGCGCAAGTTTTCTTTACCTAAGACATGACCGTCGATTCTTTAGTTTCTCTATTCTACACTTCAGTTGTTTTGTTTTGTTTTTTTGCGAATTTGGACAGTTCTCAGTGTGCTGCTGCGCTTTCTTCTCAGACTTGAAGGTGTTCACCGTTGGGCCTAGAGCAGACATCCTACGCGCCTTCAAGCAAGGCCCCCAAGACGCTGTCGTTCTCATCCCAAACTCCATGGATGATTTCCTGCTGAGGCAGATATCGCGCGAGCTCGCCGAAGAGGTTTGCCAAGGTTCGCCATTTGCTCCTCATGCGGAGTTTGCGTGTCCGCTCTATAGTTTATGGCTTCCGGGCTTTAACGTGTCAAAGCTTCTCAATCTATGAAGGGCGCCGTAGTGGAGGGCTCCGGATAATTTCGACCGCTTGTGGTTCTTTACGCACACTTAAATCGCACAGTACACGGATCTCTAGCATTTCGCCTCCATCGTAATGTGACTGCAGCGGCCGGGATCAAACCCGAGTCTTTCCTGACAGTAGCCGAGCACCGTAACCACTGAGCCACCGCGGCCACGTGTCCGCTCTACACATAAAAAAATTGGCGCACAATGACACAGGAACAGGCAGTACACTGCAGTGTGGGGCAATGGACAAAAAAGAACTGTTTGTCCGTGCCTCAAGGTGCTTATAGTATTCATTTTATATGATAAATGGCTGAGGGTATCATGTTATATTTAAATTAGGCCTCCGAGCCATACTCTTACAAGTACAGCCAGCTTGAACTGAAGGCACCAGGCATCGCGATAACACGTGATTAGCTACTCTGTGAGCCAGGTACGTCAATTGTAAACTAAGGGTTTAATTTCCCGAAGCGACGCATGGGCTGTGAGAGACGCCGTATAGCGGAGGGCCCTTGTTTAGATTATACCACCTGGGATTATTTAGCTTCTGCTGACATCACACAGCACACAAGCGTCCATGCATATACTTCCATCTAAATGTGGCCGCCACGGCAGGCATTCGACAGCGCAACCTTGGAATCACTATCCGAAATCCAAATTTCCTTAACCACCGTGGCGGATTGTAAGACATAATTGAGTCAGTAAGGGTGGCGTGAGGCTACATGCCGTTTCTTCTCCCGTAAATCTGTTACCATCAACACTTCAACTTAGCGGATACTTGCATGGTGACTTAGCGCTTTAACCATCGACAATGCGCACCCGCCCAACGGCGCTTATGATGTCCTTTAGTGGCTACTATTTCCTTTCTTGTGTGGGTCCCACAAATGTGCTACAAAAGGAAAAGGTGCAACATATTATTTCACCGAGCGCTATCGGTTATGTCTTAATGGGGATTTTACTGCATGTAACAGTTTTGACCGCATTTGCCCGCAGCTCCCATGAGCATCATTTGTCACGAGTGCTCCCAGCGTTCGCCAGTCGCTCATGTGTCTGATGCTCTGGAAGACTTTCAAGCACCGCTCACAGTCCGGCATTGGGCTCTGCAGCCGGGGCACTTCGCCCACCTTCCTCGGGCACTGAATGTCACAGTATGATTACCGTCTTGCTTCTGTTATTTCTTTAGTATTACTAGACTGCTTTTCATGGGTTTTCTGTTTACGTGTTTATGTTTGTCGGTAATTTCAAATTATTTGGCTCAAGCTGTGCTAAAAACTTAAAAATGATGTGTGTCCATTTGCTTTCTGCATTTTGCCTCTGTTATCCTGTAAACCACTGGGTTCGCGCCGGCCTAGGTTCGAATGCCGCTCGGGCCCCTATGTAATGTTTTCATCTCATATGATCACGTTTTGGACAGGAATTCGCGCCGGTTTCTGTTTGAGTCTCGCCTCCGTTTCCACCCTGGTTTCAATAAGGTGTTCGGCCGATACTCCCGGAAATGGCAGCTAAAAGCACTGTATATTTGAAGTAATGCCACTTCAAAAGGAAAGTATTGAACGATATTCAAGATTTCAGCAAGATAATTTTAGGTGGTTTGATTTAATAAAATACAACTCATGCGCAGTGTACATCATTCAGAGAGGCTGAAATGGAAAATTTGTTCTATATATATTGGGAGTCTTAAACCTAGGCACCATATTCACGGAAGGAAGCGCAGTGCCGTTCAAAGTTTTTTCTGAGACGATGTGCTGCAATCTTGTTAGTACGCTGGAAGTCGTATCGTTCCCCCTCTTTTCTGAAGCTCTCAAAACGGTGGGACTCAGTGCGAGGATGTTTTTTTGGCACACGTTAAAAGGGCCAGAAAGTGCATAAGCACACATCTGAGCGACGCAAGCTCCGAGTTTCCCCTCTGCTTTAGAAATTTTATGATTTGCTTCATATTCCGCATTGCTCAGACCACATACAAATTTCTGAAAGCAAGAATAGCTGTTTATATCATGTCTTGAGGCTTGAATTATCATATCCGAAACGTTAGTGAAAACTGGCGACACTGTTGACCTTCCTGGACTCAGGAGGATATATAAAAAGAGTGGAAAGGCATTGAAAGATTTCTTTCTTAAAACTGTCGTTCAGTTCGAGTCGCAGCACTTGCCCATTAAAGTGTGCCTGGACCGCCTCAACTCCAACGGCACCAAGATGACTTCCTACAGCGACCTCTGTCAAGAAACTGGCAGTAAAGGTCAGTATTTAAAAAAAAAAGCTGCTTCCAAGTTTCAGGGGCTACCTTATAGGATAAGGACACACGATATTTTTATGTCTATAAAAAATTTGCAAAAAATGTTTTTTCCTGTTGTCTTTTTTCTCACAGCAATAACTTAACAATTCAGTACTATGCTTACAACGATCACATTAATTTTTACATACGTTACTAAATGCCGTTTTGTTCCGCTTGCAGTGTTTTCTCAAGCGTCTTAATTACGTTTGCGTGTTCGGCACTTCGTTAGTTTCTTCCGTTATAAAAGTCGTTTTCATAATACTGCAATGTTCCGAAGATTTTATCAATCAACGAGATTTTAAAACTAACGTTCCCATAGTTACTTTCTTGCTTGTAGCTGTAAAATCGCTTTCTTTATAAATTAACTGAATTAAGTTTTTTCGGATCGAAGAAAGCAAGGCTTACTCAGCGGCTTTTGGCTGGAACATTTTACTCAAAATGCACGAAGATGCTAAATTATTTCAGCCAACCAGAAGTCAGAGAGTTGTATAAACATCTACAACTACAGTCGTTGAACGTTCAGCTTCCATTTACATGTATCGCGTCTTCAAGATAGGTGGTCATAGTTAGGCAGATACCAACGGTTCGCTTTAACATTAGCTTTTTTTCTCTTGTCATCACCGCACATCCAGTCAAGGCAATTCGATACACCGTCAAGAAAATCTGCGCCAGCGAGGAAGCCTCGAGTTGTCACTCTCTCCGGTTCTCCGTCACGGCACTGCCAAGGAAAGCCGGTGAACCTTTCATGGAGTGTACGGGTAAGAGGACTCTGCCGCTTCTTCGAGAGCCCCCTCCCCCATTCTGCGTCTTTTCTTTCTTCATAACTGTTTCGTGTTGTTCGATGTTGTCCTTAGTGAACTGAGTCACCGTCCTATTTTTGTCTCACATTTAGAACCGAAACTCATGCGTTACTTGTTAGCTGGGGCTCTCTTTTGCCAGTTTTGTAGCTCTGCATTTGGAAATTACGCGCAAAATCTAATGTGACTCATGTTGGTTGAGTCAGAAAATAAAGTTAGCTGCCGCGCGTGTTTCTTTCTTTTATCTCGTGCGTAGATCCTGGATGCCAGCTTCCAGACCAAACAAAGGTCACTATAAATTATGACGGTAAGTGAACGTATTTATTCTTCTTGTTCCAAAAGAGTTTCCTCTCCCGATTATAGATGAAAGGAATTATTTATGGTAAGGGAAGGCAAGAAAAAGACAAACTGTGGTGTGTTTTGCGAACTTTCACTGTCTGCGTTGAACACATGCAGCTCTCGGGGGCTTATGTCGCTGATTTTATCTGCTTGGGGCGCGTTTATTTATTTATTTATTTATTTATTTATTTATTTATTTATTTATTTATTTATTTATTTATTAAGATACATAGGACGGGCATCATTTTTTTAAGGAGAGGTAAGGGAAGAAACATCGTTAGAGAACAATAAGATTCGAGTCGTTTTCTGCCGACAAGAAGAAAATTACACGAATGCAATTGTTAATCTCCGATATCTGCCTTCTTGAGTCACGCAGTCGCACAGGAACAGAGACAAAGCGTAAGAAAACATAAAACGAGTACTGAAATTATTCGCACAGAAATTTTCTCAAATATGGGCCAGAACATAAAGGTGGCCCGTTCCAGTGATGCATTGGTTTGGTTTGGTTGATGGGGATTTGACGCCCGAAAGCGACTCAGGCTATGAGGGACGCCGTAGTGAAGGGCTCCGGAAATTTCGACCCCTTGAAGTTCTATAACGTGCACTGACATCGCACAGTACACGGACCTCTAGGAGTTCGCCTCTATCGAAATTCCACCACCACCGCCGGGATCGAACCAGCGCCATTCGGGTCAGCAGCCTAGCGCCACAACAACTGCGCCACCGCGGCAGGCCACTCATGTATTGTCCTCTGCAAAAAACTCTACTTGAATAGATAGGTTCGTCCTGCAATTGTATTCACTGATTTTACTGTATTGCCTTTATTTACAGATACATAAGTTGTTTTAAAGCGAAAGCTTTACTACGCCAGCCAGCGAGCCATTTCGGCTCGTCGCGCCGTATGCCGTATGTAGGTAGCCGTATGCCGTCTGCCGTATGCGCTAGCCGACGAACGACCTTGAGCCGCCGTTGCCTAGCAACGCCGCAGCCGCGCTCCAACAGATGGCGCCGCCGTCGACGCCGCTGCCGTCGCCGCTCGCTTCACCAGATGTGCTCCGCTTGGGTAGAGGGAGAGAAGGTGTCGCCTCGTGGAGGGTATATATATATGCGCTTCGCTTCAGTGGATTTTAGTCGTTATGGAGAGCGCGAAAGAGACGAAACAACGACAAAACGAAGCGAGGAAGAGAGAACGCGCTCAAGAGACGTCAGAATAACGCGCCGTACGACTCGAGAAAAGCTGTAACGAAGATGCGGCTAGAAGTCTTGCCACTTCCCGGAGTGACTCTTCAACTGCGGAAGAGACCAGTTTGAGTTCTTGAGAGCGTCGGAATGAGACGCTGCGTAGACGACGTGCCGAGGAAACGAAGCTTTCGCAGTTCAACTAGGGTTAACCAGAGCTAAACCACAGCCATTTTTTTTCACAGCGACAGCTGTTAAGCGACCGTTCCTCGCTTTCGCGTCGTAGTAGTATTGGTGGTAGTAGTAGTGGTAGTAGTAGCATAGTGGTAGTAGCATAGTGGTAGTAGTAGTTGTAGTAGTAGTAGGAGTAGTAGTAGTAGTAGTAGTAGCAGTATGTTGGTAGTCATCGGCGTAAACGGTAGGTACGTTTCCATTAGAACCACTCGGATTGTGGTTACTGCGGAAGGATCAGTGTATAATGTGACATGGTTACCGATATCCCGTCTGAGTCACCCACATGCGTGTTTTTACGGTACTAGTAGTAGTATTAGTGGTAGGAGCAGTAGTAGCTAGTAGAGTAGTAGTAGTATGGTTTATGGGGGTTTAACGTCCCAAAGCGACTGAGGCTATGAGACGCCCTAGTGAAGGGCTCCGGAAATTTCGACCACCTGAGGTTCTTTAGCGTGCACTGACATCAAAGAGGAAACGGGCCTCTAGAATTTCGCCTCCATCTAAATTCGACCACCGCGGCCGGGATCGAACCCGTGTCTTTCGAGCCAGCAGCTGAGCGCCATAACCACTCAGCCACCACGACGGCTGGAGTGGTAGTAGTAGTAGTAGTGCTAGTGGTAGTAGTAATAGTAGCAGTAATAATTGTAGTAGTAGAAGTAGTAGTAGTAGCAGTGCTAGTGGTAATAGTTATAGTAGTAGCAGTAGTAGTAGTAGTAGTAGTGATAGTGGTAATAGTCATAGGTAATAGTGTAGTAGCAGTAGTAGTAGTATAGTAGAAGTGCTAGTGATAGTAGTAGTAGTAGTAGTAGCCTTGCCATGGGAGTCACTAAAAGGGTTGTTACCGTGGAAGTAAAAGTGTACAACGCGTGTTTCAGAATCCGCAACTCGAGCATGCTTACCCTGGAAGCAGGAAGGTACGGCGAGAGAGTAAAAAGGCGCAACCGGTGGGTGGTTGCCATGGGAACCAACTAAAGGAGGAGGAGGGTTATCATGGAAGGAGGAGAGTATTGCTAGAGCGTAGGAATCCGTTACCGGTTGGTTACCATGAAATAAAATGGAATGTCGCTTTCATATTTTTTACCTCAATAGAACGTATATATATATATATATATATATATATATATATATATATATATATATATATATATATATATATATATATATATATATATATATATATATATATATATATATATATATATATATATATATATATATATATATATATATATATATATATATATATAGCAGACAAGTTAAAGGAAATGAGGGGCCCGTTTGACAAATTTATGAAGGGAGCCAACAGTCATCGAAACCAAGGTGCATAGGGGAACGTTAATGTTTTTTTTTTAATGTGTTATGCTTATCAGTGGGATAATATTACTTCGATTAATAAATCACTTAAAGAAAATTACTTATAAAGCAGCAGAAAAAACAACCATGCCGCCGGTGGGATCCGAACCCACGACCTCCGAATATCGCGTCCGGTGCTCTTACCAACTGAGCTACGGCGACGGCTGTCCAATCTGCTGCTCTCGTGGGTATTTATGTTTACTGGGTGTTAGCGAGCCTTGAGAGTGTTCACCAGCGCCACCCTCGACCATAGCGGCGGACGTAGCACGTCCTGTAATACCGCGAGCGTGACGTAGAACGTCATCTAACGGCGAGGGCGGAAACTGTGCGAGAGCCCTCTTATGCTACCTATGGCATCAAGACTGCCAGAACCGAGACCCTCTCTAAGCTATTAGCAGACAAGTTAAAGGAAATGAGGGGCCCGTTTGACAAATTTATGAAGGGAGCCAACAGTCACCGAAACCAAGGTGCATAGGGGAACGTTAATGTTTTTTTTTAATGTGTTATGCTTATCAGTGGGATAATAATACTTCGATTAATAAATCACTTAAAGAAAATTACTTATAAAGCAGCAGAAAAAACAACCATGCCGCCGGTGGGATCCGAACCCACGACCTCCGAATATCGCGTCCGGTGCTCTTACCAACTGAGCTACGGCGACGGCTGTCCAATCTGCTGCTCTCGTGGGTATTTATGTTTACTGGGTGTTAGCGAGCCTTGAGAGTGTTCACCAGCGCCACCCTCGACCATAGCGGCGGACGTAGCACGTCCTGTAATACCGCGAGCGTGACGTAGAACGTCATCTAACGGCGAGGGCGGAAACTGTGCGAGAGCCCTCTTATACTACCTGTGGCATCAAGACTGCCAGAACCAAGACCCTGTTAAGCTATTACCAGACAAGGTAAAGGTGATGAGGGACTCGTATTTGACAAACTTATGATGGGAGCCAACAGTCACCGAAACCAAGGTGCACAGGGGAATGTTTAATTTTTTTTTAATGCGTAGTGCTAATCACTGGGTTAATAATACATAGATTAATCTATCGCTTAAAGAAAATTACTTATAAAGCAGCAGAAAAAACAACTATGCCGCCGGTGGGATCTGAACCCACGATAAGCGATAGATTAATGTAAGTATTATTAACCCAGTGATTAGCACTACGCATTAAAAAAAAGAATTAAACATTCCCCTGTGCACCTTGGTTTCGGTGACTGTTGGCTCCCATCATAAGTTTATATATATATATATATATATATATATATATATATATATATATATATATATATATATATATATATATATATATATATATATATATATATATATATATATATATATATATATATATATATATATATATATATATATATTTATATGTAATGATGCCTGTTCTCGAATTGTGGTCATTGTACAATAGCGTAAACACAAATATTTTCTTCTTATTTGGAGCAGAGGTCATCAAAAAGGTTTAGAAATACAGTGGGTTGTTTTGAAAAGTCATATTTGCCTGTCACGAAGCGGGCACCACCTACGTGTTTTCGTTAAGGTTTATCGGTATTTACTTAGTTGAAGTGTGCCAAGAACTGCTAGTCTACTGAAGAAAGCGACGCACATTTGAAAGATGTTATTGATTCTCTTAAATTAACTCTTGCCTGCCTGAAATTTCGTCGTCGGGAATTTTAACGCGCGTCTAGCCTTCAACTTCCTATAATGAACATCAAGCCCAGGAAATATGTACAAGCGCTTCTTGTTGGTGCGGCTGCTACTAAATGCTGAAGGGCACTGAGCATCAAATATTACCGCGGGAATTTTGAATGTTTGGTACTCGCTACTGATTTCCGATGGCCGTCAAAACTATTCTGTGCGAGTGTAGAAAGCATTTTATAAGTCCGATTCTTCAGCGCGTAGGAAGAGTGGGCCGTTAGTGCCAACATCACCCATTTTTTCACGGGAGGCTTTAGTTTTCTCTCGAGTATAAATTAAAACACTCCAATTCAGTCATATGCGATTGACTACTGGCAGATGGCGCCAGTTGTTGCTGTCCAGGAAGGATGGACATGTGAGCATACCTGTACAAATGACAAAAAAGCAACTCCTAAATATATGTAATGCGCTGTAACTACTTCTAATGCATAATAAATGAGAAATCTTATTTTTCTATTTCTTTGCAGTTGAATTCCAGTCGGTTCGAGACGCCTTCTATCCAACGATGGAAGAGCGTGTGAGCGTGCCATTGCCTAAAGCCCCGGACACCCCGCAATCACTGCAAAGAGCGTTGAGCATGAAGTGTCCGAAGTACATGCGACTAAACGGAACCACATCACCTGACAGTGACTCACCCATAGCCCTCAGCGTCGGCTACTTCCTGGACTTGGTGGAGAAGATAGAGATGGCGTACCCAGAAAGAAACCTTTTTGACATCGCCACGCTACTCTTAAACTGGTGAGAATAGTGAAACAAAAAGACTGGTCGGCTCTTTCGCATGCTCCAAAGACTTCCTAGATTCAGAGCATTACAGGACTTCCAAGAACTGCGCCTATATATCACTCTCTTTGATCGACCTCAGCATATAAAGAGAGCTATTTTAATAATGTATGGACGGACACATTTTGTTCCAGTTCCTCGGAATTCCTTGATATTAATGTGACTGGCCAGTACATGAGCCGCAGGAGCTCTAACGGTGTCCACTCTAAGGCAAGATACCCGCCGCGGAGGCTCAGTGGTTAGGGCGCTCGGCTACTGATCCGGAGTTCCCGGTTTCGAACCCGACTGCGGCGGCTGCGTTTTTATGGAGGCAAAACGCTCAGGTGCCCGTGCGCTGTGCGATGTCAGTGCACGTTAAAGATCCCCAGGTGGTCGAAATTATTCAGGAGTCCTTCACTACGGCACCTAATTCTTCCTTTCTTCTTTCACTCTCTCCTTTATCCCTTCCCTTACGGCGCGGTTTAGGTATCCAACGATATATGAGGCAGATACTGCACCATTTCCTTTCCCCAAAAAGCAATTATTATTATTATTATTAAGGCAAGATTACTGAAGATTACGTCAGCACAATCGCACAATTACGTCGGCATACTGGTCACGTTCATCAATTCTAGGTCACCCGCGGTAACTTCCATCGGGCTATCGGTCAACCCGGGAGTTTTTCATTACGGTATAAGGACTGCAACGGTAAAGCGAATTACCCAGGAAAAAACGGTCTCATTTGACCTTTCCGCAAATGATAATACCTGTGGTTGAACTGTCTTTCCTGCTAGCCAAGTTCCGCATTCCCGCTGGCACTGCGAACTCCCTGGCACGCATATGTTCATGGATGCTGAAAATTGCTCACGCCACAGAGTCAGCATCTCAGCCATGTGTGAAGCATTTGCAGCATCCCCGGAGCTCTAAATCTCTAACCTATGAAAAAAAGTGTAATCTTCGTCTTGAGGACTTTGTTAGCTACTTATGTGTCGTAAGCGCCTCCCTACACTGCTCAATAAGTGTCATTGGGGTCTTGGGAACACTGACCAACCTTTTACCTTCCTACGACTCCACTATCACACACACGCACCACCTTTAATTTCTGCGAGCAGCAGTACGAGGTTGTCTACGCACATTGTGCTGTCTCGTGCTCTCCTGTGCCCGGTCCATTTCACTTTTTATCGCAGGTCATCATCTTAATCGACACTCGTTTCAGCATCATCACACCATCCACTTCATTCTCAGTTATCGAACTCATCGTAGTGCCCTTACAAAACACATACTTAACCATTCTCATTTTACCAATGAGAAATACTATCCCTGTATTGAACTTCTTTTTGCACCTAGTCTGAATCCAGCGATAAAACGAGACTGAATGCTGTCTGCTGAGAGCTGCTTATTCTTTTGGACAGTCTTTCTTAAACGCAATCCCTCTGGTGCTGCGCATATGAATGTACGGTTCTGAAAACAGCGCAATAGCAAAGCAAGGCGACGAAGCACAAGCCCTTTTGGCCGCGCATTTTACGCTTTTTTTTCTGTCCCGCAGGATCGCCAACCCACTAATCAGCCAACGTGTCTTTCGCTCCACTTATGACAACCGCTACTTTGTCGTCCATTTACATTTCTGTACGCATTCATTTTGCGTGAGCGACGCGCAGCACTGTTCTTGACTACATACTCTGTCCTTAGCCGAGTTCAATTTGAATGCGTTGCATGTGTATCTTGAGGCACCCTTTTTAGCAGTCGCAGCCAGCAGCCTCAATTTTTCGTGCTTATTCTGCTTCTACGCAGGCGTAGAGTTTCAGTGCAAGCAGTGCACTTCGATACTGACTCCGTACTTGCTGCCACTGCTTTCATGCCTCATTCTCGCCCTCTTACAAGATGAACCCAGAGCGTTAGAAATAACAGCTGATCGTTAATACATACAAGCCACTACATGTGCCTAATTAACTGGCTGCACTGCCTGTGAAAGTATGGCCACGTCATGCAGCGTTGTGTGAGCACAAAAATTGAACGGTTCACAAGGAACCAACCAGAAACGTTCGGCGCCGATAGGCAGCGACTTTGCTGTATTGTGATGTGTAACTAAGCTGTGCGGACCATGCTTGCAGGTTCACAATCAGCGAATACGAAGTCACAGATAGCAGCAGGGTTGGCCGGGGCATGGGCGAGCAGATGGCGCTGGAGTCGTGGCTGAACCCGTGGCCCCGGGGCATGGAGGAGCAGCCGATGGCGTTCAACAAGAGCCTCCTCACGGAGAAAGAGATGTGCGCGCTGTTCTTCATGCTCCACCACTCATTCCACGAGAGCAAGTGAGCATACCTCATTTTAGAGCATGGTAGATATGTTCCCTTTCCCAAGAAGAGCCGCAAGTCAGCAGATTTAAACGCCGGCTAAAATCTGTTTTTCCGAATAAAGAGCTCCTCTCTCTCTCCCTGCAGAACGGAAAGACATTTTCTATAGATTACTAACAACCACATGAAGAAAAATAATTTCATTACAAGCTCATAAAATAACCAGCAAATCAGACTACTTCTACACTGCTGTGAAAATTACAGCCGCTCATCGGAAAAATTCCATATGGCCTTCGGGCGACCACAGCGGTTTAGGTCACCCGTCTATGATTTACCGCTAAAGCTGAAAATTTTAAGACGCTTTTGAACTTTTTCAGTGCAAATTGCTGTCTATTGGTGGTCGTGTGGTACCTACCCAAAGCATTGTATATGAGCTGTACCATACAACCGAACAACCGAGCTTTTCGCTTTCTTTTGCCCTTTGTCTGAACAGTCATCTCATTGAATATTCTCTCCTTTCTTAACTAAACGCAAACAAAGAACTTGGGTTCTGAAAGCAAGACTGTCTACAGTAGTATGTAATCATGCATAATAAAAAAAATTTAGGCTGCCTTCATACATTTGCCTGATACAAGGACTTTAGATGTCATTAAGGGTTGATATGCCACGAAGCGCCAAGGGTTATGATATTTTAATATACGGACAGGATATGTTGACTTCATTATTCATCCGCATGTATTAGTTTAAACGAGCTCCTTCCTGTCCTTTCCTACTTGGTTTCCCACAGGGACAACGACAGCGTCTTCACCATAGAGAAAGGCGTGGCGCAGGTCAGCTGGGAAGCGCCTAAAATCGCCGTAGCTCTGAGCAAGGTGCTGCAGGGTGTGGCAGTCGGCATGATCCAGAGGCCGGAAAACCTTACCGACGTTCTGCAGGCCGACGAGCCACTCAAGCCCCACCACAATCCCCCTGTTGATCCTCTGCTGTCAGCTACTGTTGGCGGTTCGTGTGCATTCCAGTTATTTAGGTTTGCTGCTCAGGTACTTTACTGCAGGACGAAAACTTGACAGCAGCTTACAACTGCGAGTTTTCAAGTGGTATTGCGTATCTTCCGCATTAGCTTAATACGTATCCACCCGCATTGTTTGAATTCAAGCTACTTCATCAGCTGACGGATGCACTGATTACATGCGTTAGCAAAACCAGGAACTTCGGATAGCCCCTGGCCAGCACGACTAAGCCTTGCAGCCACCACCGTTCAGAAGGAAAGTCGCATTTTTTGCAATCCCTAACTGTAGTAGGATGGAAAGTTGGGCTAGTTGGGTTACGTTCGTTTTAAAGGAAATATACACCGCGAGCCGAGACGACGGACGAAGAAGAGGTGCACAACACACGCGCTGTCTCGCAACTAAAATTTTATTCAGGAGCAAAACACATATGTAAAAGAGACCGAAAAAAACGGCGAAGTCAGCAATCACATGAGGCAATCAACACGAGGATCAAACTCAAAAACTGAAAAAAAAAACTGACAAAACAGAAGAGGTGTTTTGCACCTCTTCTTCGTCCGTCATCTCTGTTCGCGCTGTATTTTTCCGTTAAAATGAATCCCTAACTGCTCAGATGGCTGATTGATTTTATATTCATGGTTTATATTTCCTGCAAACATCAAAGAGAGCAGCGCATCGATGCCTTTCTGAGCACATGCTCCAAAAGCATTCCAATTTTTGAACGATACGAGTCTGTGGAAGCGGCCAGTGTTAAGAGCTGTTGCGGTTGACAGGGACACGACTCTTGTTGAATCTACCACTCCAATTGCTCTTCTTAGTGGTTGTAAACAGTACACAGACATCCACTGGTAAATGCTGTGTTCGTCGGAAAGAAAGAGTAAATGTCTCTAAAGTTAACACATTAAGGGCTCGGTGATTCCATCTGACGGTGTAATATTATAAGCCGATGCCTCCACTCGTGCCGTATCTTAGCCGAGTGGTCTGACACTGCTCCACACGGCCACCCTATGCCACCTCATTTATCGCTGTCAATGCTGACAACGCCGACGCTGGATTTTCTGCGTAACGGGCCTAACGCGGCAGGTTAATATTAGAGATAAGGAATGAGCTGCTATGCGATAAGGCGCCACATAAGCCGTCAGAAAACCACATTTAAATTCAGAGACGTTCTGTAGGCTTTGTTTTATTTCTCTCAGGAACACTAACAGGGACCATTTCTAAACGGTGAGCAGAACACTATAGCGTGGTGCAGGTTACTTCCGTAGAAGTACTGGAAAATACAGGAAAGTATTGGCACCAAGTGACAATAGACTCTCAGATTTTCTTTTTCTGTAGTCTTGCTTGCAAAAGGAGCCACGCATTAAGTTACCTTCATGCACTAACTAAATGGTGAACTTAAAACGTGCTGCTGGCAACCCCAGTGGTTTCTACACCGTGTGCGCTTCTCACGGCCTGTACTGTCGGCCCCAAAGGTTAGCGGGATCTGCAGTGCGTGGCCGAGTGAAGGAAAGCTGCACTGCTGCGCCATCTGCCGTCACAGAGCATGGTTTCGAGGCTCGCTCACAGTACTGCCGCAGCAGGCGTGCTGTGAGCCTTGACACCGCGCTTTGTGACGGCAGATGGCGCTGCAATGCACTTTTGCTTCACTCGGCCACGCATTGCAGATCCCGCAAACCTTTAGGGCCGACAGTACATACGTCACAGATGAATTTTGAAAGATTTTAAGATTCCAAGTTTATTCGGCACGTCTTCACGACCCCTAAGTTAAAATAAACCTTAATCTAGCGCTCCCCTCAACGAGCGTTCGTTCGCTTAACTCGATCATTTATTTCTGCACTACTTGGTTCGCACGTTACATTGACAAAACGCTCGCCAACCCGCAGTGCATGCGGTCTCTCGCCCACAAAAGCAGCTGTCTCCATTAAAATTATCTCTATTTAATAAAGCAGAGCGCAGAAGGCTGCAGGACGCCACACATAAAGCTATAATATTTCTTCTTCGGGCAACACCTTGCGCAATGCCGACACCCTGATTCAAACAGAAGCCCTTCGGTCAGTTTTATGACATATTATATTGTAATGTTCGCCACTGTGGTAGCCGATGAAGAGTGATCCAAATTCTATTCCTCAAAATCTCGTCGACGTGCCCTAGACGTCGCTACTTATTTCCATCTTAAGGCACATAGTGGTTAGTGCCGGCTCTACATCGAAGCCAAATTCTGCAAAAGCATTGATAGCTACGTGTGATTTCAGTGTTGTCATATGCGTAAAGCCTTGAAGAGCCTCTGGGGCTGCAGGTCGCGTCGACCGAACGTGGGCACAGTGCCATTCCTGGCGCGTAACTTGCTCTTTGAGCCGTGCGTAATTATACTAAGCGTGAATTATGGCTGTACAAAAGCCGGGCCGTTGTACGGCGCCTTTCTCTCTCTCTCTTTCTTCCAACTCACCAGTGGTGCTGGCGGTGTCGTCAGTGGAGAGCCTGCTGCACCACCACGGGGGCAGCATCATCGGCCACGAAGGCGCCTGGGTGGGAGAGTCCTGCCCTAGCGCCTACAGGACTGGAGGAAAACGACACTGGTGCTCCTACAGCCTGCTCAGAGGCGCCATCGACGGTACGTGTTCAGAGCTGCTCGGTTTCGCTCAGCGGCATTGTGGTGATATGGGGCCCGACTCAGGCGTCAAGAGGACTATTAAATTATAAAGGCTTTCCCCTCCACAGACGTGCTGGGAGGATTGGAAATATTGTACAGAAAACGCCCCCAAAACGGTATCGATTTGGAGAGTCAGGATTACATGATAGTGGACCCAATAAAGGCCGAGTTTGGGCGAGTTGGTCATCTATGCTGAAGGTAAAAGCGCAAAAAACAAGGACGACACGCAACATGAGCGCTCACTTCCAACTGATCTCATCAGTTGAAAGTGAGCGCTCGTGTTGCGTGTCTAATTCTACGTCCTTGTTTTTGGCGCTTTTACGTTCAGCATGATAGGGGACATTGAAATAAAGTACTGTGCGGACATGTATGTCCAGCTGTGCGACAGAATTTGTGGGCTTAGTGGTGCTGGCCGTGCGAGGATGTTTCGGGCAGCTTCTCCGCTGCCCAGGATTAGCTGGATTAGCAAGTGACCCCTGGAACATTTAGACCTAGCTGAGCTACAGAGTTCGGAAATCACCAGAAAACGACGCCGCCCATGACTGCCTGATGTTTTGTAGGAAAAGTCGGTGCTCTTCATGAAAGCGTGGGTACACTAGAAGGAGCTGTTCCACATTTCTTCATGCGCCTCAACGCTTGCACATGTTAGATCCTGCCCAATCACGCTGGCATGCAAACAGAGCGCATGGGATACAGGGGATCGCATAAGGTATTAAGTAGCACAATGGAGTAGAAAACTCTAAAAGCGATCAGAGGTGGTGCATCATAACCGTTTCGCAAAATTTCTTACGTTTGGAGCGACCACTGACGCTTCCTACGCAAGGAAGTTCGCTCTAGCTTTTACCAACGACTCAACAGTGGTGCAGTTATTTTATCCCGATTAGGCACTTCATAGCGAAATCTTTCAGTGGGAACTCCTCTTGACTGCGCTCTTTTCCTGTCTTGGAGCCAGGAAAAAAATAGCTGTGGCTGAACTCATCTGATCCAGGTTATACGGAGCGAAAGGCAACCGAACCAGTGGCCGATATTGGCGCGGAGACATTGGCAGCATCCGCTGCCCTTTTCCACTTGAGATACCCTTGTTGTCTGTGCCGCTGCTTCTCCAGACGTACAGTCGGAGACAAAAGTCTCTAAACCACGTGTTCCTCAAACGAAGCCCGTAGCTCTGCTGTTAACCGGCGGCTGGAGACCACACTTGTGGAGGTGAAAGTCAAATTTTTGTTCTTTCACCTCCACAAGTGTGGTTACGAGCCACCTGTTAATAATGGAGCTATCGGCTCCGTTTTAGGAACACGTGGTCTGGTCCACAGACTGTTGCCCCCGACTGTACCTCCCGTTCTTCATCAGTTTCATCAACTCGACGAGCCCGCTTTCGCGACTTATCTCTAGCAAACGCGGCATCGTGACGCTCTCTGTCGTAGGGGTCGCTAGAAGCAACCCGGCGCCTGCAATGCTCAGTCGAAGAACTCGTCCCGCTGACTGATTCTGGCTCCATGTCTCTGCGGTGTCTAGGCAGCGAGGCGCTGGCCTTTATTTAGCAAGAGCAAATCATGTGTTTGGTCACGTGACACAACTAGCGAGAGCGAGCGGTTGGAGCGGCGATCGGCACGACGGCGCAACGATCGGCAACAGCTACGACAAGTCACGTGGTATAACTTCACAGCCACACCTGCGGCGAGCCTCCAGTTAGAGGTGAAATCCAAGCGTCATTTCACCTTGAGCTTTGCATGCGAGAAGTGAAGCTTTTCGCTCCAAAAATATACTTTGAGTGTTAATAAGAAAACCCCGTTGTAATTCCGTGCACAGATGCGTCCGCTTCGCTTAATGTACGGTTACTCATGCACAGTACTGCACTGTTCACGTCGGCTCCAAAATGCCAATTTAATGTCGTCGGCACTCATCCGCTGAACGTATTGTGCCATTCCGGAAGGCACGCAATTGAATCCAACATTATCAGCGATGTTTTCTGTATCAAAAAGAAACTCAGGATCACGCCTTAGATACTGTCTTCAGACCTTTTTCGACCAGCTGCAGTTATTTAACGCACAATAAAAACACAGTATACAAGGTTTTTTTGCCCTTTGCTCACATTCAAAGAGCAACAGCCATGAACTAATTCAACGCCTGAGCTCCTCTTGCTCAGTGGGAAGGGAGCGCCATAGCCATTGTGTGGCTCAATGGCGTAACATCCCGATCTCTTTACTTATTATCAATCTACCAGGATTAGCAAGTGGAATTTGTACGCACCACTCATGTCCAAGATTTTGGACAAAAATTTTGAATATTGGAAAATTGTAAAGCACTGTCATGGAAATGTTGAAGGTAAGAGTCCGTTCTTCCAATGCGTAGCAAAATCTTTCTTTTAAAGTTTTTCCATCGCTCGCATCGAGCAGTTAAGACTGCCATAGCAAGCCGATAGGGAGCGTTCTCGACGATCGCAAAAACTTTAATAACAAAAAATGTCTCCCGTCTTACATTTTTTGTAAGACGGGAGTTGTACTGCTATAGTGGTTGTTATAGTAAAATTTTACAATATACGAAAAAATTGCGTTCGTATACTATTTCCCGTTCAAAAATGGTTTTGTCCAGAATTGCTGGGTATGTCTGTTTGCTATCACATATCACCAAGGAAACGGCCTCTTAAGAAAAATCTGATTGTTTGTCTCTCTCCGTTAGATCAGACAGGAACAGAGAATGTGAGGGGCACGTTGAGGTTTGTTTAGAAAGAGTCCAACTGTCATTGTGGCAAAGCTAATACGGGACCAGTTGGTTAATCATTATGCGAACGTATGCGCTAAAAGCAACAAAGAGCACAATACACAGACGACACAAGCGCAAACTAACAACTGTTTATTCCTTACGGAAGATGCGTTTATATACGCAACGTCAGTTTTTAGGCAATGCAACCTTCCCGTCATCAAACACGTGGCCATCACCACGACCCAGCAGCAAAAACACGGTCAAAGGAAGCAAGGGGCTCACACTGCGGCCATTCTTTTCGGTAAAGACGCACAAAGAAGACAACCCCTTCAGGATGATCGTTGAGGACAAGAACACGTGGCAAAGTCATGTTGCTAGATACCTGCAGGTTCAACTGGCTAAGCTGACTTATGATGACCCATACGTGGTGCAAGGATCAGAGCAGGTCATCAGCTTCTTGAAGAAAGGGACACCGGTGACGTGCTTGTCTGTGGACGTTAAAGACACGATTTATTCAATTCCTCAAGACGGTGCGATTTCTGCAGTACAGGAAAGTATTGACAGCTACGGAGCTACGAAGTTTCAGAATGAATGTGGGACAAGCGTCAGTGGTTTTCTTGAACTGCTTGGGTATACTTGAGATCTCTGTACGGTGCGGTATGAAGGAAAAGTTTACGCACAGCGAGGCGGCATATGCATTGGTTCGTGTCTGGCTCCTGCACTTTCGAGCCTGTACATGGCAAAGGGCGATCGCACCCTCAAACCAGAGCTGGAAGGCAGGAATGTGTTGGCATGCTTTCGACATGTAGACGATTTTTTGCTCTGTTTCAGCGCGGGAAAAGTAGGCGCGGTTGACGCGGATGCGATGGTCACGCTTCTTTAAACGCATATTCGATGGCGTTGAGTTCACCTATGAAATACCTGAAAAAGCAAAGACAAGATTCCTTGATCTACCAATACAGGAAACCCCTGTCCATACATGGTGGTGGTTACCATACAAAAAGTGCAAAAAACCATCATGAGGTATGATTCCAGCCAGTCTAAGCTTGTCAAAAGGAGTGTTGCCCGCTCGTGCATGATGCAGAGCCTTACGAAGTCCTGCGATCACAAAATGACTGAGAGCGTCAGCATGCAAATCAGTCGGCTGATCGATAGTGGGTTCCCTGACAACATGAACGCGTCAGTGGGCGAACAAACTGGTGAAATCCTTGACGGGGAAAGGAAAGAAGTCGGAAGAGCAGAGGAGAAGAAGAAGGATTGGTTGTCATACCGTATATACATAAAATGTCGCACGCATCGAAGAAAGTGGCAAACAAACGCCAAGTGAAAGTTGTAGTTAGCGCAGCACAAAAGCTGATAAGCCTCTGCAACAAGGTGAATGCGAAAGGAGAGCGTGACAATCGCAAGGATTGTGACATTGCCCATAGAGAAAGGTTCATACCATGTCAGAGAGACATTATTTATAAGATTTCGATATCATGCGGGAAACAATACATTGGGCAATCAGGAAGATGTGTCAACGCGAGGCTTCTAGAGCATAATAATGACTGTGAAAAAACTAACCACCCGGGGAAATTAGCGACAACATTGCAGCGGGTGTAAAAAGAAATGCGAACCAAGGTTTCACAGGACCCCAATAGTAGGTATAAGCCGAAAGAAAGGATTGAAAGAGAAATAGTTGAAGCATTTTTATTCGAAAAGAGCGGAAAATGGAACGTGTGTAAGCACTCGTTGTATATGCACTTACAAAAAACGAAATTGATGTGATAAATGCAGAAGTTCTGGGTCGTGGTG
Source organism: Amblyomma americanum (assembly GCA_030143305.2). Classification (NCBI taxonomy): domain Eukaryota; kingdom Metazoa; phylum Arthropoda; class Arachnida; order Ixodida; family Ixodidae; genus Amblyomma; species Amblyomma americanum. The sequence continues at coordinate 26,770 of JARKHS020000528.1, read as the reverse complement.
ATGGTCACGTGTTTGATGACGGGAATGTTGCATTGCCTAAAAACTGGCGTTGCGTATATAAACGCATCTTTTGTAAGGAATAAAGAGTTGTTAGTTTGCGCTTGTGTCGTGTGTGTATTGTCCTCTGTGTCGCTTTTAGCGCACACGTTCGCATAATGTCCTTGTGGCGGCGTCATTGCCTTCCATGGTTGCGAGGACGGTTGGCTTCTTTGTAACTTTAGAAATAAATCTTGACCTGGTCGCAGGCCTTCTACTCGGCAAGCACTCCCGTCTAATGGCTGCCCGAGGGATGTCTCTGAGCCGGCTGCTTGCCTTCTACTACGGCGTTTCCGGCGTGCCCCGCGCGGTGCCTGGCGTTCCATCGCTCTCAGTGTGCGGTCGCCGAGAGCTGCTGTACCCGTACCTGCGCGACGGCATGCTCGAAGGCAACGTGAGCCACATGGCGCACGCCTACCTGTTGCACCGCTACGGACAGAGCTCGAAGAGGCTCAGCCTGTTCGTGGCCGCGGCCGCCGACGAGTTCCTGCAACGGCTTCGTAGAGACTTGCTCAGTGAGTTGTGTACACAGCATGCGAATATAAACCTTGCGAGGCGCTTTTAGAAAAGAGGCTGTTACGGGTTTAATGCGGACTGGATACCTTTGAAGCCAGAGCTGGTTGTAGCAGTAGCCAACCCAGTAACTAGGACAATAGCGGCTCTCTAGATGCAAAAACGAAGGGTGTGAGACTAGCGCACTTTTTTTCCAAACTGAATCGAATACTAATAGTGTAGCTTTACCACTGAATCATACTCTGTCCCGTTACGAGGTGGATAGCCACCTACTTATCGGAACGCCGACAATATGTGCAATACAATGCCCATGCCTCTTATATAGTTGGGGTCATTTCCGGTGTGCCGCAGGGCTCTGTGCTAGCACCATTTTTGTTCATTTTATACATAAACGACATAACATATCACGTTGATGTGAAGGTGCGTCTCTTTGCAGATGATTGCGTGCTATATCAAAAAATAAACAGTCAAGCAGACCAAGTAAGGTTAAACAAAGCTTTGAGCGACGTCATACAGTGGTGCAATACATAGAAAATTGTAATCAAGATGGAAAAAACTGTAATGATGTCTGTCACAAATAAGAAAACAAAACTTAACTTCCCTTATGGCACTGGACACGGCGTTCTCAAAACAGCAACTGAAAAGAAATACCTTGGCGTGATTATTTCTGATGATCCCATCTTTAAAAACCAAGTACGAAACATTACCAAAAAATCAATGAACCGTTTATACTTCCTTAAACGCACCTTGCGCTTTGCAACTTCGGATCCCAAGTTACTCGCGTGTAATGTCTTTATCCGTCCAATCTTAGAATATGCAGACGTCGTCTGGTTTCCGTATATGCAAAAGATGTACACATGCTCGAATAAGTTAAACGTAAAGCTGTTCGGTTTATCTACCACATATACCGGCGAACTGATTCTCCCACAGAGCTGCTTTCCTGCGCAGGCCTAGACACCTTATCAAGCCTGGTCACACTCCATAGACTAAAGTTTTTTTTTATCAATTCATAACGCATTCAACATGGATCCTGCTATTTACATTAGCTTTAATTGTTCTATATAAGCACGTCACAAGCATGAATTTACGATTAATGAATACTCTTGTGCTAACAACGCATATTACTTTTCCTTCTTCCCCCGAGCCATAAGAGAATGGAACGGCCTAGATAAATCTATAACTATGCAGGATTCCTTGGAAAAGTTCACTGAGCTCGAAGCCTCAAAAGTCCTGTCAACAAACCGGACCTGATGATCATGTTCCGCCTGTATTGGTTTGTGTTGTTGCCCGCTCGATGTGTACCTGGTTTATTACTGTATGAAGGAATGTAACAGGATGGTTCCATCCTGGTCCTTTGTATGGCCGGCCTTTGCCAATACAGTTCCAACGTTGTGCCAATAACCTGTGCTGCTTGGGATGTGTTTGAACGCATGCTTTGCAGACCATAGTTGCGGACTATCTTCCGTCAAATATACCGCACTTGATGTGACCTTTTATGAATGCTTTAATATCTTGTATCTTTAAATTTTATTGCTGGCCTTTGTGTTACTGTCTGTTAATTTGTGTCTTGATTACAAATCCATACCTGCAACAGTCCAAGTGGGACAAACAGTAACTAAAATAAATAAAAAACTCAAATACTGTGGCTAGACATCTAATCGAATACGAATTGAACAGAAATAATACTTAATCGAATAAATACTCAAATATTTTTACGGCTATTCGCAAAAACAGCGTGTTTTAGTACATGATAAATTGTGTACAATAGTGAAGTACTAGCAGTGGCACTGTGGCAAGGCGCTATGGCTTATCTAGTTACAACTGTCACTGTCAAAAGGCTCAACACTGGTATCTACAAGGGGGTATGGAAAAGCAAATGAATAAATGGCTGCTATGAACGTGTTTCTGTATGTATAGAAAATTACATCGCGCTATACTGATGACGACTGCGAATAAACTAATGCCATATATCAGTAGGCGAGAGGGGCCAGAACTACGTATGGGCCATTGCCTCTGAGTTTGATCATTAGTGCACGGTTTGCTGAAGATGCCGTGAGCATTGCCGCGTCGCACAGTTTTGGAGGTCATGCGTTAGCGTTATCAACACCACCACGCGCTGAATTCTACATCCCGCGAAGCCCGATCGCGGCAGCATGCGTGTACCTTCGGAGTCTGTCGTGCTTTTTAAATAGTCTAAGAAAACCATCGCGTGCCTTTTTCGGATTTCGTGACGATTCTTCTGAAACTATTCGAAAAGATTACAGCGTACTCGATCAGTTTCGAATAAGTTTCAACATGTATTTTTGTTACTCGTTCAGCGAATCGAATAGGATGATAATCGGTTAGCTATTAGAAAATTTTGAATATTCGCACAGCCCTTGAAAAAAAAAAAGAGGATTACTATGGCACCTTCATGTACCTGTGAAACCAGGCACTTTCACGTCAGCAACACGGAAGATGGCAGCGATCCTTTTACGAACACATTTCTCTTAAGATTAAGGAAAACTGACGTTCATGAAAATTATGACTGTTCTACGTGAACTCAAACTAAATCCGAAGTAAACTCAGCTTCCATATGATCCAGTATATCAGCGAGCACCGCGAGCTCGGGTACATTTCACTTAAGGAAATATTAGCAGATTATCATCCACCTGTACGAAGACATACAGCTGCGCAGAAAAGCTATGCAGCTTTTTCAGAAACTGCGCACTGAAAACAAGTCATTCCAGTCCTGGCACGGAGCTGACACCCGTGACCATCGCGGCAATTGGGACCGTCAATTAAGCTAACAAGGACGGCTATCAGTCGGCTCAGCAAGGTTGAATGGAACAACAACTCGAAGCTGGAAGGGTGTTAGTCTAAAGTATTCAGAAGAATCCAACTGCTTGAAGAATATCTTTATTTAAGGGGGTCATCGCTCATTAGGACACATCTGAACAAAGCCCCAATTGAAATGAACTTTACATTCGGGAACATGGCATAACGTACTTCATCTTTCATCGTTCACGCTTCAAGTTTTTAATCGAATCTGCCTCGTCCTTTCATCTGCTAGCCGTCCTGGTTAGCCTAGTCGATAGATCAAGTGATCTGGTAAGACAGTAATCTTAAGTTCGAAACGAATTTCTTTTTAATTGTGCAGCTTCTGAGAAAGCTTAAAGCTTTTCTTTTTGGTCTTGTGGCTGCGTTCCGTGAATGCTGATAATTGCTATCTCAATTTCATATTCCCTTCCATTCCCCTCCTTTTTTTTTTGCTTTCGGAGGTGTCGAGATATAGTTGATCAATAACTCCTAGTAAGCAAACGCGGTGTCGAAGCATGCCGCGCCGGGGATCGTTGATTCAAGTGAAGCATTTCCGAGTGCGTTGTCTGATGCGGTACAACCCTAGTAACCTGCCATGCATATTCCTTCCGCCCACTGTAAAGTCAACAAGTGCAATGGTTATGTGAGTAAGCAATTAAACAGAAGAAAAATAAAAGTCAGGATGTGTTCAAGATGAATCTCAAGTAAGCATAACTATGCAGTACGTGCGAGCTAGTAAAATTGTGACTGCTTCAAAGTGGTCCCTAGTTGGAACGAAAAATTGAAAGAGTTACTTGGCTTCTACTAACTATAACAGGCAATGCACAGCTTATTCTTTTACGCTTTCTCTTCTATCCAGGAAACCCTGCATTTTGTGACAGGTATCCGCCGACACCAGACCAAGGTGAGCAAAGCGATGCTCCTCTTTGTGCGGCACTACTACGAAATTCGCCACTAATTATCAACTATTCGGTGAACCGGTTATATGAGGCACAAATGGGCATTCCCGCAACACAACGCTAGAGCAACCATGACGGTTACGGACAAAAGTATCTTTTCAGATGTTGTTAGAAAGATGGCTGGCGGCGACACAGCTTTGCACCAAGAACCTTCATTTAACTTTATGGGGTTTAACGTCCCAAAGCGACTGAGACTCTGAGGGACGCCGTAGTGGAGGGCTCCGGATAATTTCGACCACCCGGGGTTCTTTAACGTGCACTGACATCGCACAGTACACGGGTCTCTAGCATTTCGCCTCCATCGAAATTCGACCGCCGCGGCCGGGATCGAACCGCATCGTTCGGGTGAGCAGCTGAGCACCGTAACCACTCAGCCACCGCTGAGGCTTCGCACTAAGAACTGTAAAAATTCAAGTAGGACCTACTGACCAGATTTAGGCGCTGATTTTTAATAGTTACTTTACTTAGAAGGTTTGTAACGGTGTCAAGAAACCTTGCCATGGAATAGACGGCAGCTTATTCGCTGAAGAATCGCAGAAATATATCTACACAGCTTGAACGTCGAGCAATAAACTCGGCGCCAAGTAGAATTCAGAAATTTGGAAGCGCAATGTTGAAATCTTCTCTCCTTCCTACGCTTTATTCCGGCTGGCAGCGGAGTGCAGAACGCCGGGAGATGTCTTCGTTATTATGGATGCGGACGCATACGCTAGCGACCAGTGGATGACGCAACAAAGAAGAACGGTGGAGTAAGTCCGTAATTTTCTTTATTTTGACTCATGAATACATCAGGCAGACTTTTTGGCCGACTTTATTCTTGATCATTGAGTACTTCTTAGCAGAGGCTTTGATACTAAATGGTTTCATAATTTGTTCTTCCTCGCTGATTAATTCGTTACCAAAGGACTAATATACGCTTCACGGACTTCAGAGCTGCTCCATGGTAGTGGGTGAGCACTCAACATTCAGAGCTTTCAATCATACATGTGTCATTCATATATACTAACATGGTTTTCTGCCTGGATTAATATCGAATAAATGGTATTTCTACAGAATTTAGTTCGCGCACTCTTAATGGAAACAAGTTTGTCAGGGATGTAGTGCATTTGCGTGCAATTGCTCTACCTTCTTCATGTGTGATAAAAAAAGACAGTGTTCAACGCAGTAGACGTTGCTAGGTTCTTGAATATGACCTAACATATTTCATGACCTTGTGCTATTGACAGAACAACATCTGAGGTACACATGATAGGCGCTGATGCACTGTACCGCTGAACAGTAACGTGATGTACAATAACGTCAAGCTGTCAACTTACATCTCACGAATATCAAAAGTTAGCATTTCAAGGATGACGAATGCGCAAGTCCTTGCATGGTATTGCGTTCTTCTCTTTCTTTGTTTTTTTGTGTCAGGTGGCGTTTGATGGAGTGCCTGAACATGAAAGCCACCACGCAGTGGTAGCTCGCTCAGAAATTCAATTTTTGGCAAATATTCCACAGCTTTCTTTCCTCAACATGGAGGCTATACTTACTCATACCATTCTCACGAATCTCAAGTTATTACGTTTCTGGCATTTAGAATTTATTATACAAGGGTTGAAAGAAAACGATGGTCTTTCACCCAGGCCATGGTACGAAACCCTCGTTTCATATCATAGTCATGCGTTTCGTATACCAACAAGAATGTGATGTCTGGTTTATGTAGAGGTCTGATCTTATGAAATAGAACCGCCTTTTTCGTATGACCTATATCATCCCCTGCAAACCACATCGCCCAAGTTGGACACTTAAATCGAAGGGTTTCCAGAGTCCATTAGGCACAAAACAGAAATAAGAAACGTTGCCTGGCTCACCATTTCTCAGTGAGACGTGAAAAGCGAGAACCGCTGTTCACACCCCATTAGGCGTGAGCTCAGTCTTCAATATTGCTTTATGGCATGTATATCTTGAAAAATATTGATTTACCCTTGCAAGACACGTTGATTCCCGTTTCCACTCGCGCTTTGTACTCATCAACACTCCTATCGAAGGCTGTATCATAGGCACATATCATTGTGCTTTGGAGAAAACAGAAAAGCACTGTTTTGGTCTTTTTATGTCATTCCAACTTGCCCATTAGTCTGCGGTGCTGCGCTTATATTCTGCAGATTTCATTCAAAAGACCAGAAACCTAGCACCTTGTGTGCAGCCGGTTGATTTATCAGGACCAAGTCGTTTGTAACGTGCTGCTAGCAACCACGGATCACAGTTAATGCAGGCCAAGTGTGGGCTCTGTCATATGCACTGTTGAATTTTCTAGGCTGTTGGCCCATCGCCTGAACATCGGCCGAGAGAGCCAGCGCTTCCTGCACCTGTACGTCAACAAGCGCGACATCGACGGAGCGCTGCAGGTCCAGCTGGCCAACGAGACTTCGCCTTCGACCGTGAGCTGCTACACGCGCAGCGCCAATTTCTCTGGTAAGTTCATGACGCGCCGGCTGTCGGTCGTTCACCAGCTAGGAGGCTCTGCGGGATTTTACAGCGGCAGGCTCTTAAGAGGTGTTCAGCTTAATGAACGACGCTAGCCCGTCGCTACTCGAAGTGACGCAGAAAAAAAAAACTTCACAGCAGAGACTTCATCCGTAGGTGGATTCGAACCATCACCAGAGCAAAGGCAGCAGCTGCTTTTCCCAGTTCCTTAAACAATGCGGCCATTGTAACAGACTCACAGGAGATTTTCATGCGCACCTGCTTTGGCTTTACACAATAAGAAAAAATGGTGCATCGTTAGAGAATAGTAAGGGGAAAGAGTGAAAGCGTGTTGATTGTTAAGACTGATAGCTCATTTTGGCCTCTTGTGCGGTTTAAAGGCAAGACAGGAATGTTGCATATGCAGGAATTTATTGTTTTTAAACATGAATTCTGCACTCGCCAAACGCACTGGAGAAATCGAAGCTGAAACTAACTGGAGTTTCCTATCCCTGACTGGGAGATAAAGCGAGAGCGGCGACAAGACCGAGCACTGCGTAAAGCCCAGCGCAAATGTAATAGATTTCGCGGCCAAACCGAGCACCGGCGTCAGCTTCTGTCTGAATTATTTGGATGAAGCCGCAAGCTTAACCGTCGCAGTTTTTTTATGCGACAACAAGGACAAGTACACATTGGTCATTTAAGTAATACAAAACCGCACTGGATATTTTTGCATAAGTCTCGCGTAGTCGAATTCAATATTTTGTCTCATTAATTCGTAATTTGCGCTAAATTCAATAGAATTTCCACTGGCATCTAGAAAAAAAAATTATATGAAGCTAGTTCCAATGGTTTAGCAAAACTTTAAGTTGGGCGAGGTGGTAAAGATTCATACTGTAAAATGGCGCAAAAAACAACGGACCAGTAGACAGGAAGGCAAATGATGTCGGCTGACTCACAGCTAAGACTTTATTCTCAAAACCTGCCGTTTATAAAGAAATATTCACATGCATGACACGTGATCATAGAGAGTAAAAACATTACAACCGAACACAGATGCGCGGTACGCTCAAAAATCATCATGAAATGCGAGCTCCTTATCAGACACAGAAATCGGAAATTTACTAATGCAATTCTGTTGCTCCTTTGCGATATGAAAGGCTCCAACTACTTCTCGCGAGGCCTCATCTTGCGGGTCTTGATTGTTGTTGTTGTTTGCCTTTCAAAAGCATTGCCTGTGTGTGATGCAACAATGCGGTGCACTTTTTTCTTCTTCATCAGCTTGAAACCTTCACAGTTAGTCACCAGATGTTTTTACACTACGATTACGTGTCATGCCTGTGAATCTTCTATTATAAACGCTAGATTTTGCGAATAAAACCTTAGTTGTTATTCAGCGCTTATCCTGTGCCTGCCTTTCTTTTGGTCTATCGCTCGTTCGTTTTTTTTTCTGCTGTTTTAGAAGTAGGAAGGCTCAATGATGTGATGGTTCAATGATTTCTAGTTCGCATTGTTATAGTAAAATCAACATAATATTTAGCACAACGGTGTATGCATCTGTTTTTGTTTCTAAATTAGAAGCGTTACGCGCAAATTCCTATTGAGGGTACCTTATAAACATGAACTGAAACATATTAAAGTGTTTTCGCGAGGCGCTCAGGAAGACAGGTGTGATGGCGAAAAATACGTGTCACAGCAGCGAAATATACAACGGCCCGCTTTTTAAGTATATGTTCTAATTTTTTTACGTCATCTATTAGGGATTCCAAATCGCGCAGCCGTATCTATGATGAGACTGGTCATAGTTTCGTGTATAAGTGACTTGGTATCATTCATTATATGCCGGAGAAGAAGAAATAATATACACCCGCCCCAATAGGGGACTAGATTTTTATCAGCAGTTTTATATCATACAGCTCATCAACAAGGAAAACAGCGCTCGAGCTAGCAACAGCATACATTGCATGGTCCCTACCTTTGTGAAGTGTGACGCATCACTTTAAATCTAACATCGTGTTTTCATGGCCAGTATGCATAGCGATTGAGGCTTCCTGCTAGATTGCCCGGTTAGAGCCTTCTTAACCATTTAGCGCCCGATGTCTCGAATTCGCGACGAACCGGTAGCATGCTGTGTAGTCATAAGCACATGAAGCTTGGGTACAAAGTTTCACGTCAACATGTCCGCTTGTCAAAATGTCTGACCTCACTGTGATCAAGCAGCTTCATGAAAAAAGTGGCGCGAATATGCGACTTTCAGCCAGCGTCCAAAATTCCTCGGTTTTCATTTTCTGGCAAATGTTGGGGCCAGAATAGGAAGCCATTTAACGAAACAAAAATTGATTATCTCAAGGTTTTCGTGTTTCTTCGAGCCCTTCGACACCTTACTTCGCACAACTCGGACTAATCGGTCTGCAAATGGACAAAATGCCAATTGTTCCTAATTGGTGATATACCAATTCTCACATTTCAGCACCGCTAAAAGAATTTCCGCATTGGCTCAGCGTAATATGGATTAGCGTAATTACATGTAATAATTTTTTATATTTCCTTATAATATCGCCATTGAAGGGCTGAATTAGGCGCCCATAATAGCATGTGACATCCAGTGACGGGTTCTGACTGTTTCAATCCAATACATTTTGCCTTGCCTCCACAAGAGGGCGCAGGGTGTTTATGTGGTTTCTTGTTTTCTACAACGTGTTGCCCATGTAGGGCTACGAATGTGTTGACGATTTGACTCCTTGTGCGCCGTAACAGACTAGAAACGTGATGCTCCAACCGACCTCTGGAGTCAGCCATATCTTCTCTTGTGTCCGTCACGTAAACGCAGTCATTTTAGCGCTCTTCACGATAATAATAACAATAATAATTAATTTAGCTTTATTTGCGAGTGGTCGAGGCATGCAAGGGCAGCAAGAAAGCAATACGGCTCATACCGCGAAGACTTGCTGACCGTGACATTAGTAGCATCCCACTCATCAAAAAACAAATGAAACAAACTTTTCTTACCTTCAATGTGCACCCAGCCAATACATAGGTGTTTGCGCGGAACTCCTACGAATGAGTAGTACATTATTTGCATTAGAATATGGCAATTTCTGTTGCGCAGTCTCGCTACATGTTATTTGGAATATATTGATCTTTGTTCATTATTAGTCTCAAATATACCACTTTACAAATCCTCATTTTCACTTTCGAAATCTTGTAGTCTAAATGTTTGCGCCAAACAGTTTATATTGTGGGGCTTACATCTGCATTGAAAAGACCGCATAAGCTCGAAAAGTTCATTTTCACTACCGTGCCGCTTTCCTTGACATCACATTTCTACAAGGCACTGTTCAGACCTTAATATGAACCCTGGGCCCGACGTTAATTAAATCTACCTATTTATAACATGATCATTAGCCTGACGATGCCCAATGCAGGACAAAGGCCTCTCCCAAATCTATACAATTAACCCTGTCCTTTACCAGCTGCACCCACCCTATGCCTGTAAACTTCTTAATCTCATCCGCCCACAAAACCTTCTGCCTCCCACTGCTACGCTTGCCCTCTCTTGGAATTCATTCCGTTACTCTTAGGGCCCAGCGGTTATCTTGCCTTCACACCACATGCCCTTCCCAAGCCCATTTCTTCCTCTTGATTTCGACCAGGATGTCATTAACCCGCGTTTGTTCCCTCACCTACTCTGCCTGCTTCCTATCTCTTAACATTACATCGCTCGCTGCGTTGTCCTTAACTTAAGCTGAACCTTTCTCATTAGCCTCCGCGTTTCTGCCCCATAGGTCCGTCCCGGTAAGATACAGCTGTTGTATACTTCTCTCTTGAGGGATCATGTCCAACATTCTAGGACAAAATTCTGAAACTTAGAAAATTGTAATACACTGTTAGAGAAATATTGAAGGTAGTGGTGCATTCTTCTGATATGTAGGAAAATCCCCAACAAACACAAAACCTCCTCAAAATATCCCAGAAATATCCCATCATGACATTTGGAATGTCCCCAGGAGGTTCTCATTTTTCCCGAAGGCGTCCAAAAAACGTCCCCACAACTAGCCGTCTCCAAAAAGCTGTGCTTCCCAGGGACAGCCCAAAAAGGTTAATGCTAGATTTCTCGGCTCTGGCTCAATGAAATTATTTCTTTTTCATGCAGACTTCAGGCATCTAAGCGCACACATGTGCCAAAATTCAGGCACATGCTTACGTTACAGGTGGTGTAATATATCTGTCAACTTGCGTGTATGCTTGCTGGCTAGGCCATTCAGACTTACCTGTTTACATGAAATGTTCTTTAACAAGGTGAAAATTTGGGCTGGTTGGTGCATGATCTTGTGACGGGAGGAGCGCAGCACGAGACAAAGAGGCGGGACACGACGCTGAATAAAAACGAGATTTTTAATGCACGTTCGTCGAATATATACATCTCGCTCGTATAAGGAGGAAAAGAAAGAAGCATGAAAAACGCATAAGATGCACACGTGGTGAAATATTAAGACATCGCACGCAGAGAATCAATTTCTCTGACACGAAGCACTATTGAAGGTATGCAGACGCATATGCCGCTCTTTGGTCGGATGTTGAAGGCTTCTTCAATCTCCCTGGTCCGTTGATCAAAATAACACGGGATGACCATTGTGTTGATAAGCTGCGGAGCGCATTCATGCTCTCTGCGATGTTTCGCTAATTCACTGCTGATGGCGCCCTTTAAGGATCTTTTGTGCTCTCGAAGCCGTTTATTCAAACAGCGCCATGTTTGACCAATGTATGTGCGTCCGCATGACAGAGGTATTTAATAAGCCCCGCTTTTCAGACATTTCACATGTTTTTTCAGGTGTTTTTTCTTGCATGGATTTTTTTCTTTGCTCGCTGCTGACTTTGGCGCACAGGCTCCTTAACTTGTTGGGTGCTGACATGAGCACTTTTACACCAGCTCTTGCTCTTACCCTTTTGAGACTGTGGGAAATGCCATTATGCAAGGAATGACCGCGTACGGCTTCCTTTATTCTGATGTGGTTGTGACATATGTTCTGCCTCTAGGTGCTTGCAGAATCCCTTCTGCGACACTGGATAGCAGTCTAGTCGGGGAACCTGCTGCTTTCAGCCGACGTTTCTGGGTGTCAAAACCGCCTTGAACCTCACGATGACAGGATCTCGTCAAAGCGGCTCTCATTGCTGTTTTTTTCTACCCCCGCTTGATGATACTGGAGTTCGCAGATGTGTAGGGGAGCAGTCCCTTCTAGCTTCGTGGTCCGTACTGCCAGCATATGTGAGTGCCTAGAAAGGCTAGCGTCAAGTCAAGAAATCGCATAACGTTTTTTTGTGGTAGTTCACTTGTTATTTCTAGTTCTAGTTCTTCTAATCCTTCTAGTCCTTAACAAAAGTAGCAATGACAGCCGCATTGACGAGATCCTGTCATCATGATGTTCGAGGAAGTTTTGACGCCCAGAACAGACGGCGGAAAGCAGCAGTTTACCTGACGAGACTGCTATCCAGTGTCGCAGAAGGATTCTGCAAGCACTTAGAGGCAGAAAATATGTCACAACCACATCAGAAGAAAGGAAGCCGTACGCGGTCATTCCTTACATTAATGACATTTCCCACAGTCTCATAAAGGTATGCGCAAGAGCTGGTGTAAAGGTGCTCATGTCAGCACCCAACAAACTAAGAAACCTGTGCGCCAATTTCAACAGCGAGCAAAGAAAAATCAACGCAAGCAAAAGCACAGAAAATAAAAAAAACATGTGAAATGTGTGAAAAGCGGGGTTTAGGAAATACCTCTGTCATGCGGACGCACCTACATTGGTCAAACAGGGCACTGTTTGAATGAATGGCTTCGAGAGCACAAAATATCCCTAAAGGGCGCCATCAGCAGTGAATTAGCAAAACATTGCAGAGAACATTAATGCGCTCCGCAGCTTATCAACACAATGATCATCCCGTCGTATTTTAATCAACGGACCAGGGAGATTGAAGAAGCCTTCAACATCGGGCAAAAGAGCGACGTATATGCGTCAGCATATTTTCAAAAGCGTTTCGTGACAACGAAATTGATTATCTGCGTGCGTTGTCCGAATCTTTTGCCATGTGTACATCTTATACGTTTGTCATGCTTCTGTCCTTTCGTTCTTCCACGAGCGAGATGTATATATTCGATCGAACGTGGATAAAAATCTGGTTGTTAGTCAGCGTTGATTCCCGCGTCTCTCTTCTTTGTTTGGTGCTGCGCTGCTCCCGCCACAAGAACATGAAATGTGCTAGAATTTTGCCCCACAAAGGAAATATTAATTCAAAAAGTCGCCCGATCCCGCCCATATAACAAGAAATAGCAGCGCAATACAGATGCAATTTTAATTTATTAGATGTGCTCTTTGCATTTAAATGAATGCAAACTGGAGACGCATATGTATGCGCCATTTAACACACAATGTACGGAGCACTACGACACCAGCAAATAATAATGGCCAAAATTTTCTCTAGCTCTGTAAAATCTGAAAAAATGGAGCAATAAGAACATAATACAGGCTGAAAGTTGATGCACCTTAAGCAAACATTCTAAAGGGTACAAAAGCATATATGCACACGCAAAAGCAAACGCATGTAAAGAGCAACTTGGGTGCCAAAGGAAAAGACGATGTGGGCGTACGATACAGATACGCGGTTTTAGGTTACGGATATTCTGCAGGGTTAAACCTCCCTCTCGCTTTGCCTCTCGCACGAGCCTCGGAGTAATCTTGAGCGTGTTATCAAAACAGGAAAACTAATTCTACGAGGCGAAAATAAAAAACGAGCATAAACCACATACCTTGAAGACGTTGCCAACAGAAACCCGGGGATGAAATAAAATGCTGCAACTATAAATATATGAGTTCAACGCAGCCTTCTGTCCTGCGCCTTCTCACGGCACAGCGAACGCTCAAACATACGCGTTACATCCTCGTTACACCTCCGTTTTATTTTCTTGTGACTAAGTGTGGAGATAAGACTGCTTGGAGCCGGATGGAAAGGGGGGACGTCTTGAGGTAGGAGCCCTGGCTTGCCGCACCCATGGTACAGCAGGCCACGCGTGCGGCACAATACGGCGTGGGAGGCGAGATTAAGGTGATCAAGGCACAAGTAATCCGGTGGGGGTGGGTTGGGAGTCAGCGACGCGAACACAACACAAACTATACCGCTGCGACAGGACGGCAATGTAGGTAGAGCAGGTTAATCCATGGGCACTCGCAGCAAGAGTCTGGTGGGCTTCCGAAGATCTCTCCCGCCTATGACCGCAGTGGACGGCCACGCTGCCACCAACAACACGCCACAGTCGTCGGAGGCGCTGAGGGATGCAGAGTGCGCGCTAGGAGTCGCCCATTGCCTTGAAATCCGCTGCCGCGAACGACGCCTGTAAGAGCGCCATTATGGTGTAGGGCCGTGAAGCTGTGCAAAAGACTTGCGATGCGCCGCGCGCCGCTGCACCAGTTCCAAAAGGAATTATGTGGGCACGCCGAGGTGCGCGGGAAAGCTGCCATGAATCCGCAGCTACGAAGTTCACGACAGCCCAGTGATGAGAGCAAGAGCTGCTGCGCGCTGGGGCTTGCGCGCGAGCGGCTAGGGGCTGCGCGAATACGTGTGCGCAAGATGGCTTCCGTCCAGCGAGGAAGCCGGGCGAGCGACGGGAGGCCCATTACTGCGCCTCTGCTAGACAGCGGCGCAACGAGGACTGCTGGTAGTTGGAGATGCCTGCAGGGACCGCCGCACCGTGCTGAAGTTGGAAACACTATAGAAGACGGGCACGTTGGTGACCGCCGCTCCCGGCGATGCGATGAAAAGGCAGACCGCCGTCGCCTGCCTGCCTGCAGCATGGAGCCGACGGCCCACGAGAGAGATGCGGGGTGAACTGCGCTTCCTTCGGCTGTTCGAACAAAACTGTCTGATCTCTCAAAACGGCGAGTGCAAGCGCAAAACCTTCTCTCCCCGTAGCTTTTGGCGCGAGGGAGAGAGAAAAGGAAGCGAGGAGTCAATTTGTATTTTTTGTTGAAAAGCATTGGTCCCAAAAACGTTCTCCCAGTTACCTTTCTGGGACCAAAATGCTATGATTTGTTTTTGTTTCTGCTTAACACCCTCGAAAAAACGTTTCTAGGACATTAGTGGGTGCACTTCCCTTTTGCTTGTGTTTCTATGTCCTGCCTCTACGGCCTGGAAATGTTCGATAAATGTTGTACTGGGACAGGGACATTCCATCCTTTCTGGGCGCTCCTGGGAAGGTACATTGTTTGCTGTGTCATTCTTTTATAGTGATTCCATACATCGAATCTAACGGAAAACCAATGGAGAGCTGTTTTGACCAGAGCAAAAATGTTAATAAAAAATACAAGACTGCTGTTAGGTGATCGGCGTATATATTGATTGTTATAGCGACATCTTACATTATATGACAAAATTGCCTTCCTAAACCGTTTCCCGTTCAACAATGCTTTTGTCCAGAATCGTTGTTTATGATTGGCAAACTGCCGAAAGTGATCTAAGAGAACGTGCCATATGCGCTCTATCCCGTTCTTATTCGTCGTTATTTTCCTCTTATGGTCCGGATCAGCGGTCACTACTTGCCTTACCACTTCCAGCCTCTTTCCAATCGCGAGCTTCTGTTCCCTTGCTAGACTGTTGAGCATCATTCTGGTATTCTGCATATTAATTTGCATATAATATTTGTAACGTAGAACTTCCCTTAACATCAGAAATTACTTATCGCGATTGTGTTGATGCTAAAGATTCGGACATAACACCCTCCTTCCGCTGCTCCATTACCAACTCTTCTTTTCGTTGTGCTTGTTCATTGTGGAACCTGGTTTGTGCCATGGAACAAACAGTTTAGTAAAGCACCCCAAGGACAGCCTACTCAGCGGATATATCCAAATTTTTATTTTAAAGAAAAGAATAAAAACAATTTTAGTGCTTTCTTTGAGGAGCGCTACGAAATAATTTCACCAGAGGTTTTCTGACATCCATGAATGATTTAAAGGGCAATGTGAAAACAATGTTGCAAACAAAAATATTTAAAGACGATCAAACGATGTTATGCGACACATTCATGTTAGCAGTAGTGGTTTAATATTTCGCTCATTAATTTTCGCTCTTGCACTAATTGTGTCACTTACGTCTTGAATTCTACTTCGCCATTGCTTTCTCCTTCCGCTGTTCTGTGGGCTTCTGGAAGGTGAAGGCCTCTGGAGGCTGGGAATTAGTGTACGGTGGTGGATGGGTGTTGGGTGGTTTTGGTGCGTGAATTGCCGGGCGGTTGGTAGAAGACTTCTGGAAGACCAGGTGGGTTGTTGTAGATGGAGGATGGCGATTGGTTTGTTATTATTAGTCTAATTTTCAAATCGTGGACTTATCTGGGCACATTATAGATAAGAAATTATATACAACAGCAGTAGAGCAAAATTTCCTTTTCTGGTCAGGAGGTATAAAAATCTGTTCTCTACTTAAACAAATAAGTGATTTTTTTGCTACTTTCAATACCGTGACAGTCTTATTGCCGCTCTCTTGTATTTGAGAAATTTACAGCTTAGGCGAACACATTTTAACACAATTTCACAAGGAACTACTTTGTTAGGAATAACTGTAGGCTTTGGTTAAATGGTTGTGGACATACTATAGGAAATGTCATTCAAGGATGTATGTGAGGAAGTACAATGCTGTCCAATGCCTGGCCTCTTCGATGTCAATTCCTGCTTCCAACGCTGTCTACTCATCCCCGGAAATTACCACTAGTCATATTAGGCTATGAGTTTCTGGAAGGAAGCTTTAGTAACTCCTTAGGAAAGGAATAAGGCATTAAACAAATGCAGCGCTGCTGCTGTGGTCACTGCTCTGGCAGCCGTTCATTTAAGAATTTGCATGTATAACTCCTTTCATTCGCCACTCCACGAACAGTACCGCATAATTTCAGCTTTTTTTTTCTTTTCAGAGATTGCAACAGACAACGAGGTGGCCGTGCTAGAGTCACTGCGGAACTTGCTTTCCAACAATCTGCAAAACAAGATGAACCAGCTCGTTCCCTCTACGGTGAAAAACTTTGCACTAATATCCGAACATTTCTTCTGTAAATTAATAGCTAGAAACCCTTGGTACTTCCTCTTTTGATGATCTGACACATCAGGGCAAGGGGGCGTCTTGGAGTAGAAGATGTGTACTTTTGCTTTTGTCGCCATGATAGCAGGATGAACGCCGCAGAGAGAGAACTGATTGCATCGCAGATTCGACCTTGGACTCTTGAAATTTGTGCGAGATGGGAATTACGGCTGGTTAAATTATTTCAGTCGAGCGTGCTGCCTAGCAAGAACAGATAGCGTTTCATAGTGTATGCTTCAATTTGTCTGGCGAATCTTTCCATGACTATATCAAGCCATAGCAAGCAACTTGTTTTATTGATTATTACTGTATTCTTGGCGCAATTTTTCACTAGCACAGTTTCCCTCTTAGTCTTGATTTTCCTTTTTTTTTTCTTAGGACAAGTTTGTTATTACTCTTAAAACGAAGTCGTTCTTATTTGTTGGGTCACTTTGATGGTTCATTTTTTGTCTGTGTTACTCGAACGTGTGACTTCACAAAGAGAAGCTAATAATTGCAAGGTTACGCTCGTCTGCTAGTCTCTGGTTGAGAGTGGCAGTATTGCGTACGGTGTCGCCAACTCTTAAGGTGAACACGCGAGCACGCGGCACGCTCTGCGGTGCGACACTGCGTTCAACGAGAGTGTGCGTCGAAGCAAAGTGTCGCAGCTGGGGGGACGCAGGCAGATGGTGCATCTCGTCGTCTGCCACTTCGATTCGATGCGCACATGCGTTGAATGCAGTGCCACTCCGTGGAGCACGGCTACGCTCGCGAGTGTTCACTTTAAGAGTGGGCGCCCCTGTACATGCTCACTGCACAGCAATGTGTTAATTTAACTGCTTGCTTGCTGGAAACATTCGGTTTGATTTAGGTGTATTCCCACTTTCTTGTGTCATATTTCAAGCAATCAAAGACGGCAAATCGCAAAAGCGCACTTTCCAATAAAAGAAGCGCTGCTCTTGGATGCTTAGTTCTCTTCAGATGTGTTCTTCCTTCGAATACACGAGTTTATAGCCTTCTGACGGCTTTATTATTTTTGTGGAAACTGGAGTCCTTAACTGATAACCATTCTTGTTTTCTTTAAGACCGTCGTGATATTCAAGTTCGGCCAGTTACGCTCACCGCCCCAGAGGCTAAAACCGTTACTACCTAGGATCCTTGGGAATAACGCAGGTAAGAGGAATTGTGCTTTACAGTCGAACGCTGAATGACACGACAACCTACCATGCATGCATAACCAGACTGATAAAATTCGCGCCGCTAATAAAGAATTTGAACGTGCAGTCTGAAGTGAAATCAAGGTATTCAAAAAAATTTGTTGCACGTCGTGCAACAAAGCTCAAAGCTTGTTTGAGTAAAGAATTTCTTCCTAGCCACAGGTGTACTGAATCGTCCTTATTTATTCACCGGATTATTAATTCATCCTGACGTTTTATACTATTCTAAATTTTACAATGTCTTGCGGTCCTCTAGCGTAGCTGCCTCTACATCAACATTGCCGCTTACTATGCACGTACGAATAACATTGCAACGTGCCTAGCACCCCGCGGCCTCCGCGCTTAGTCGAAATGAGGACGAAGCAGTAGTTGGGTCGAGAGGCGTCCTCGGGCTAGATCTGGCTCTGGGATTAAAAAGGATCGACCTCATTCGTTGGTTCTCCCCTAAGCCTACCTCCTTGGGTCGTGACTATAAGAAATGCTGTTTCTGTTCCCACTACACACTATTAAATTTCTTGCCAAATTCCGCTTGACCATTTCGCATGAAAATTTCCTATCAGCTGCTCTTAGTTATAGAAATATTCATTATCCAATCTCTATTTCTGACCTGGGTGAAATGTTTGGTCGTATGATATTTGTCTAACTGCATCTCTCAGCATTAATATGTCTGCACTAGCTCCATTCAAGATTCAATAGGCAAGGTAAGATAGGCAGGTAAGATTCCGTAGACTACGTTTAAACGTGGCATTCACGCGCAAATACTTGCACTTAATAGGACAAGCGGACTCCCCGGAATGTACCACATGTGGCGTGCTAGAGACTATAGAACATGTTTTAGTGGCGTGTCCAGCGTATGCACGTGAAAGACTCATACTCGCATCTGCTCTGAAGCCTATGGACACATCGCTCCTCTCTGAGGATTTGATCCTCGGCGCTTGGCCAGATAGTTTTAGAACTGTAAAGGCAACGCGAGCGCTCTCACGCTTTTTGAGCGACACGGACCTTGTCTCGCGTTTGTGATGTCAGAAAGTGTGCCTTGTTTTTTTTAAGTAGTTTTTCACCTGCCTCCTCCCATCATCATCGTCCCCCATCGTGACCTTCTTTTATCTCCTCTTCCCGTCCCCCAGAGCAGAGAAGCAGGCCAGATATTTATTTTTCAGGCCAACCTCTCTGCCTTTCCTATCAATAAACCCTCTCTCTCTCAATAGGCAAGCCTATAAATAAATAAATAAATAAATAAATAAATAAATAAATAAATAAATAAATAAATAAATAAATAAATAAATAAAGTTACAACTTATAGTGACCGTCCGTGTGTTTTATTCCTGCAATGATGCAAGCTCCATTATTTTGCAATTTTAAATATTTATTTATTTCCTTAAAAACACAGTACAGAAGCCTTTGCTTACAAATTTGCGGGGCTCATCCTTAGCCAACCTCCCCATTCAGCGTAAAAGATGCGTCCCTTTCATCAACCAGCCTGAACAGCAACGTGTTTACAAATATTAAACTGTTTGTTCTAATAACGAGCAGCTACACTGTCGACAACTGAGAACCATGGGTGATGTCTGTCCACAACGAGTATTTTCCTCTGCACAGGGATGGGCTCAATCGTAGCCATAGGAAACAACCTCACGTCGCTGAGACAAATGGTGCGCCGTGAAGGACGGGACGCGGTCAGTGATCTCGACAAGGTTATCTTGCTGGCCGGCTCAGAAGACGCAGCACGAGACGTCGCAAACAGGATAGCCGATGAAGCTTGCACAGGTATGTTCGTATTTTTGGAGCCTGCATATCTCACCTCCAAAAAAATAGGGTCGATTTTGGCTTCCCCCTAATGACACCCCGCAGTTCGTTAGAGTTGCGTTTGCGCTCTTGTTGGTGCCAATAAGGACGTCACGGGTGGGGACTGAATGCGTTAGCGCATATGACATCGGCAATTTCTCTTGACTTTTATAGAGCAGGCGGAGAGGTAGCGCTGTACTAAAGCAATCAAATGGCATAGAAAAGCAGATCTGCCTGTCAGTGCGAGAGAACGATGACCCACAGCTGTTTTGTATAAAATATGGCATTCTGCTACTCAGCATGCCATTACGGTAGTGATCACAGGCCAATCAGGCCTAATTTCAATAGAGAATAATTGGCAAAAAGCAATTACATTGACGACTTAATGTGCGCTTAAAATCCTTAATTGGTACAATTTAATCGGAAGTCCAAAACATTTCCCAAAAGCCATGGTGTAAATTTACACGGCAAAAATTTATTGAAAACGTCGAAAAAACGGTATTCTTAATTACTTCGCTAGAGTATCTGGCTGGCTTCCTACGAATGTCGCAATTTATACTATTGATTTATATGGTATATTCTACATACCTAGGTTCAAGTATAATCTACATACCTAGGTAAAAATTGCTCTATGTACAATGTCAAACAACCCAAATAAACATGTTGCGCTATCAAAGATTAGTAACCTTTGCGCATAGAAAGACAGACTATCCTGCAAATAAAATTATGATCGCAGAAATCGTGATATGTATTTGGGCCATGCTGTTCCCGGGCTCGAACCCGACCGCGGCGGCTGTGTTTTTATGGAGGCAAAACGCTAAGGCGGCCGTCTGCTGTGCGATATCAGTACACATTAAAGATCACCAAGTGGTCGAAATTGTTCCGGAGCCCTCCACTATGGCACATCTTTCTTCCTTTCTTGTTTCACTATCTCCTTTATCCCTTCCCTTACGGCGCGCTTCAGGTGTCCACCGATATATGAGACAGATACAGCACCATTTCCTTTCCCCAGAAACCAATTATTACTACTATTCATAGTACCACAATTATGGTTGAATAAAAGAGTTGAGGCAGCTAAGCAATGTCAACAGTGGGAAGTTTTCACGAGTTTCTTTTTCAAAAATAGATTGAGCAGTGGTTTCTCTCTAAGAAAATAGTTGTAAAAACTTTCTGCCAGGGCTTGATGATTAGGGCTAAAATAAGGCGTATCCTTCCCTACGTTTAGAAGCTGGGCGAAAGGATGTCAGCTTTTTGATCGCGATCATTTCTTGCTCCTACTTTGCCACAGTTACTCAAAGAATGCTAGAACCATCACCGGGCCCTGTTATCCTAACGCCGAATAAAACGTTATTAAATTAACAAATCTGCGTTTAGCTGCAAGTCTTAAAACTATGCGAAGACTATTAATTCACAACCACGTGTGGCTTTGTCGGGTTATTATATGAAAAGCTTCGGTATTTTTACACATTATTACAGGCTCTATAACAGCTCGAATAAAACTTGCTGCCCCAACAACAGCATTACACGAGAAAATATCGGAGCATGAAGATCACGTTTAGGCCAATAGATGCCATCACTGTGTTTTCTCTGATTTGTAGGACTTTGAGCGAGTTAAATACACATCAGCGATGGGAAATGAGCTTCATCTAAGCAGAGCATCGGCAGAAAGTTAGCGGAAAACATATTTCCTATCGTTCTTCGAAAAGCAACGAGTATATTTTGGTGTGGGCTAGTTGGTACATTTCCTAGGTATGAAAGTTTGGCAGCGCAAAGGACGCTTCAAGGAACAGTTGAGAGTACAATGTTAAGTGTTCTTTATCGTCGTACTTAGCACCAAACTTAGAAATGAAGTAACCAGAGTTCTTAGTCACTTTGTGCATGTAACTGACATAGGCAAGTATATTACTGTTGCACTGCTCCCACTCTAAATGAATGCATTAAGATCTGCGTAACAAGACAGTACAAGGGATTCAAGGCACTCAGTGGCCTTGAACAGCAGCAAGCAGTGGCCCAGTGGGTTGGGCGCCCGTCTCGGCTGCGGGTGGTGGTTGGTTCGGTACCCACCGCCGGATACCAACCGGCAAAAATGGGTACAAGCGTCCCCCGGCCTGGCGGCCGGCTTTCTTTAGGGGTGTGCGCTTGAGAGAAGCTCCGTAAACCCCACTGCGCCCCTCGGAGGCCGAGCCCAGTTTCGGACGACCTCGCAGCCTGCTAAAGGAGGTACATTTCGGCCAACGCGGTTCGAACGCAAGCAAAGCCTCGATGTGCTGTCACGGGGCGCGCGCACGCCCTAGCGCAACTGCCTCTCCTCCTCCGTGAGGACAAAGCAGACCTTCCGCAGAGAAGGCAACTACCTCAGCGCCACGGTGTCTCCGCGACGACACCTGCCTTCTCGCGAGACACATACACCATCTCCTGCAGTTCTTTTCACCGAACGCGCAATTGTTGCCGAACTTTGATCCCCTGGCACACTGCAGCACCAGCAGCAGACATAAAGAAGAGCCACAAATGGGCTTCTACCGCATGGGGAAGATTTAAGGTTTCTTGAAGGCTGAATAAATCACCGGCCCGTCAAGGCAACGTTTTTGATCTAAGACTCTTTTCATAAGCATCTCGCCCCAGAAGAGCCGAAGACCAAACCGAAGGAAATCTTGTACCCATTAGAAAACCTGTGGGTACCGGTGGCACTGGAGATCGAACCCAGTACCTCCCGAATGCGAGACGAATGCTCTACCAGAAGGCCACCGCTTCGGTGTAAGGGGCCTTTGGTCTGCAAAGAGTTTCCTCCAGTTATACACGGAATAGGAAAGGGCCAGACCACTTCCCAAGACCGAGTCGCATTAGTTGTATACTATAGGGTGAGGCTCCATAACCGTTGGACCCGCACACCAGAGACTGCTCTTGTACCAACATAGGTTTGGTCATCCTCGTGCTCGAAAGCCCTCCCAGCGGGCGTGGCGGACCGATCAACTACTGCCGCCTCGTGGGTCCAACCCAGGAGCTTCGGATAGGCGGGGTCGCTACTCCCCGTGGTGCGCTTCCGTGCTGCGCACCCCTGCCAGACGCCGAGACGTTCTTGACTTCGGAAGCAATCCAACGCATTTAACTTCCACATGATGTAAAATGCAATCAGGGGTGCCAGATGCCTGAAATATCAACCAAGAGCCCAAGCCAGATCATGACTGTGTAGTCATGGGGTCTTGCTATGAACGTTGCCGACCACAATATGATAAGACAAAGAATGTCTAAGGATAAAAAAATCGACAAAAATCTGCTGCCGCAGCCTTTAGCTTCAGTTCAAAACTTGACGAATGCAGTACTCGTCCTCATGAAGCAGTTCTGCAGCGAGTGAATTCATTTGCAGGGTACCCCTAACGAACTCCAGTGGTATTTTGCATTTGTTAGCCGGAGTGCCACAAGGCTACTCAAAAGAAGGAATAAAATGGAGACCAGAATTAGAGTTTACCGGAACCTGTACATGTATAATAGCGCGAACTGCACATATGTTTGCACCACAGTGAAAAAGAAAGTACTCAAGAGACAACCGCCAGAATGTAATTTCCCGTACAATCCGTGGTATAACTGACTCTTTCTGTCCACATCCGGGCCCAGAAATATCTAGAAACGCGTTGCTTCTTTTCTAAGCGTTCCTTAAAACCCTTTTTATCTCATTCTATCATCCTTGGGGGCAATAAACAAATGAATTTTAAGGCTTTTTTTTTGTTTTTCTGACATTCCTTCGCACGTGTTTTCTTCCGGGTACAGCTGTTAGAAAGTACCTCGAACCATCGGTCCTGAGAGTATTCCTCGACCAAGATCCTGCTCTATTTTACGAGAGGATTTCGAAAAGAATATTGACGTGGGCAAGATTTACATGAGCGTGTTATTTTAACTCATTACGCACTTTTGTACTCCGAACGTTTGGAAACGCATTTCTTTCACATGCGTCGCAGCGTTTCCCCAGCTTGCAATGTGTGCAAGGGTGTCGTAAAATTGGTGCGTCGCATCGCTTGCAGGCCCCGCCGCGGTGGCTCAGTGGTTAGGGCGCTCGATTACAGATCCGGAGTTCCCGGGTTCGAACCCGACCGCGGCGGCTGCGTTTTTATGGAGGAAAAACGCTAAGGCGCCCGTGTGCTGTGCGATGTCAGTGCACGTTAAAGATCCCCAGGTGGTCAAAATTATTCCGGAGCCCTCCACTACGGCACCTATTCTTCCTTTCTTCTTTCTCTCCCTCCTATATCCCTTCCTTTACGGCGCGGTTCAGGTGTCCAAAGATATATGAGACAGATGCTGCGCCATTTCCTTTCCCCAAAAAACCAATTATTATTATTATTATTATCGCTTGCAGAAAACGCCTTCACCCTCCGGAGACGTCTTAACTGCCGTGTTAAATAAAGGCGGTGCTTTATTAGGAGTTTGAATTGAACATCTGATTGTTGTTTTTCTGTTCCGCTCACGATAAAGAGTTCTTTATAGCGAGCGCGGGAATGCCCCCCCTTGCTGGAGATAAAAGTTCCATGTTATCAATTGTGGTAACGTGAATAAGTCAAGAAAATATTCTTTTTTTTGCGTTCCCTACCGCCACTCACACACATGCGGATCTTCAGCTCTTGAAAGAAGGAATTTTCGCGACATCCTTCACTTTTAGACATCCATCTCCAGTCTTATTTTTCCTGATAACATGAAACTAGTTTATTTCCCTTATACGGAATCTATCAGTGAATAACATTTGTCCAGGCGTAATTTTATAACTAATAGAGTAATTGATAGAACATGTTCTTTGTTCCCATAAAACGATTTCCGACATGTAGTGCGCGGGATCTGTAAAAATCATCTGCTCTTTTCCTTAATCTTTACCATCATGTTTCAGCAGTCGCTTGCACTCCTGATCTTAATCTGTTATCTGCGATGACTGCTTGCGGCGAAATGAATTATATGCTAAGAGATAAAGTACGCAGGCACGTTGACAGCAGTTATTAAGAATCTATCATATAAAAGGATAACCTAGCTTTCTATACAAAAAGCCCGTGAAGGCCAAAAATTTTCTCCTTTTGGGATCTTGTTTCTAACCTGAAAACAGCCATTTCAACAGCAGTCGATGAGACGTACACCTTGCCTGACTGAATTCGCCTCTCCTTCTTGAAAAAAAAAAAACGGTGTTTTTGCATTGCTAAGCGTGGAATATCGTGCACTCGCACTGTTTACGGTGGTCACTTAAGGGCCTTAGTGCTCTGAATGCGAAAGTATCGTTTGACCTAAAGAACTTTGGCATAAGAAAAATTCGACCTAAACGCTTTTATCATAAATGCCTTTGACCTAAAAGCTTTTTACCTTAAAGCCTTTACCCGGAAAGCATTTGGCATGAAGGCATTCCCCCTTAAGACTTTTACCATAAGTCCTTTACCCTAAAGGCATTTCACCTACAGTCCTCTACTTGTAAGGCCCTCACCCAGGTATACCCTTCACCTCAGTGAATGCCTGCCAGGTGTACACACCTTGCAGGTTGCCCGCAACCCGGTAAGCAGGTGGGGCGTCTGCCACAAAGCAGGCTTCAGGGACATACGTTTGTCCGAAATCAGAAAATGCGCTTTGTAGTGCTACTGCACTAAAAAAAAAATTGCACCTACGTAAGCAGTGCCGTGTAGACCCGACATATCAGACCAGCTTTTGGCGAAAAGACATTGCTAAAGCTCCGACAGCTAAACATATTAATCGGTCACACAAAGGAGGACAGCTCACAGTACCTGCTCGACACCTAGGATGAGGAGGAGGAGGAGGAAAGGCAGGGAAGTTAACCAGCAGAATAACGGGTTTGCTACCCGGCACGGGGGGAAAAGGGGTGAGGGATAGAAAAAGATTAAGGAGAAAAGAGAGTTGCAGGAGCTTGAAGTCACTATGCAAAGTCACAGCGTTCAGTAAAGTCACTGCCTATCGTGCAGGCCAGAAGTCCTCAAGAAGCGGAGCAGCGCCTTGAAGGCGTTCACCGCAGATCAGCAGCTAAACACCTTATAATTGAAGTTTGACTTTAATAAAAAAGAACACATTTGGGAATTATTTGGTGTTGCTTTGCGTAGTTTTGCACTTGTCCCCTGTTCAGTACTTGTCCGCGCTTAGTACAGTTCCTTTTGTGCTGTCGAATGCTGGAATGTTGAAAATGCTTGAAATGTTCTGCTCGACCATGTTCCGTTTTTGCCTAGTATATATTTATGCTTCTCTCGCCAGTTCTCTGCTTCAGTTTGTATCAATAACTGTATTACGAAATATATATATCAGCTAAGGCCAAGATTTAAACGGGACAGGTAGAATATATGAAATGTGTCTAGTATCCTTAACCTTAAGCGACAAAAGTTGGAATCAGTGCTGAATGCCGAGACTTTAGGCGTTATTTTCTTTGTATTTGTTCATGTATGCTCTACGCGGCATCTTTTTTTGTTTATTTTTTTTTATTTCTCCTTTGGGCAACATACAGGTATTGCCCACGAGGCAAGACAAAAGGAGGTGCTAAACCTCCTGACTGGGTCTTGTCCTCGCTTGGGTACAGCAGCAGGAGCGGTATTGCATTACACAACAAAAAAAGGCTGTCCTTGCCATCACTTACACAACAGACGCATCATAGACAGTTCTTGTAAATATATACAGATAATAAAATAATAATACACACTAAATCATATACAAAAATGGTACAGAAATGCAATACATTAGGGTTGTTCGAACCGACATAATATTACATCAAACGGAACCAGAAGTAAGCATTTGGTCGTCTAGGACACAACGTTAAACAAAAAGAAAGACAAACAGATGCGTTTAAAACCCCTGGGCGTGGAACTATTTTTAGCTGCATCTATTACAAACGGATGAGAATTACACATCAACATGATTTGGTGCTCAATTGATTGTGTTCCGTAGTTCTCATTAATTAGT